>JARKHS020010470.1:120000-324887 GCA_030143305.2 Amblyomma americanum | reverse complement strand
CCGAGTGCTCGCGTTGTGTGAAGACGACAAGAACAAATGCAATGAAGACAAGAACAAATGCAAATAAGTGTAAAAGGTGACCACACAGGCTGGTTGTGTGTTCAGGAAGCGGGCATGGGCGGTGATGTTATTCAGTTTCAAGTTACGAGAAACCGAGTACTATACAACAACCTAAACACCATAGGCTTCCCTAATCCAGCCGCTGGCGTAGAATTTCCGGATTTTCGGTCCTTCCGGTGCGAAGTGACAGCAAGAGCTGCACCTCTACCGCTCTATCTCTCCCCTCACCCCAAACCGGTGCAAAATAAGAGCAAAGGAACTGGCTGCCAACAAGGAGGACTAAAAGCAATTCGTGAATAAATGTTCCCGTTCAGACCAACAGTGAGAAAATGCGCAGGCTGTTTCGTATTTCTTCTGATCACAGCGCAGAAACCAACGTTAACCTTAGCATATACCCTTCGGATCACATGAAACGCAGCACCGGAGGTCTTGAGGTTAACAAATCGAGGAGGTTGAAACCCGAGTTAAAATCTTCGTAGCTGCAAGAACTTCGCATTCTTTGAAGAGGAAGTTTCCGTTACCAGCCGTTAAGTACTCCGTATTTTTACTGATGAAAATCTACCCCTGGGCTTGGGTAGAATACCCTGCCCCGTAAAAGGGAGTGCTCTAGAGGACAGGTTACTCCGTTTTTACTTCCTTTTAGGGTGTAATTCGTGTTCAGAGTGTATAGGAGTGGCTGCGCGGACATTTGCTTTGAGTGCAAAGTCCCATGCGTTTCCCTCTAATCTGTGTTCTGTGTATAGCTTGCACACTTGAAGGTCTTTGTCGAGAGCAGGGATTTGAGCCCGGCCGAAGCCCCGACTCGGCCGCTTAGCCGATTAGGCGCAGGCGAGTGGTGTGCATGGAGCACTGCTGCATATGGGCACTGAACGGACTGGGGCCGGCCCGAAACCCCCGGCTTGAAATTGCGGGCTCGGGCTTGGCTCGGACCAAGCTTAGGCCGGGATATATAGACCCGTCCATAGAGGGCCTGTCTCCGGCTTTCGATTCATTATTGCAGGATGAATGAACTAGAACTGGGGCGTTCCAGCAGTCACAAGGATGAAACAGGGCCGTGGTGTAGGCTGAGAGAAAAAGGTTACTAAGCATTGAATTAATTTTTGGTGTCTGCTATAGTTTCGGTTTTCTCACGCGAGAAAATTTACAATGCTTTTTTTTTCTGTCCTGCTGACTGGAAAGTTTCAAAAATGTAATAATCCCGCCGCTAAACTCTCTCCAGGGAGTTTTCCGTTGACGCGGACTGAGAGAAAGCTGAACTACTTTATTTGTTGACCGAGTTCAGTGAGCGGCACTCACAGCTGTGCAATTCCAAGTAACTTCAGACGCACACGCTGGGCCATGTTGAACGGTACAATAGAAGTTGCATGGCACTTTTCAGTGCACTGGAGAGCAACAGCGAAAGACTGTTCTCGCAGGTCTTCAAGCGCGAAATCCAGCAGTAGTCAGTTCACCAACTAAAGTAGAAGGCACCGCTGGCTTGGGCTGCTTCAGCTATGACCGAGCACACACCATCGGTTCTACCAAAAAGGCGGTCCGCACCTGTTCGATTCCGTGCTACAGCGCTCGTGGCCGGACATTCGAAGCCTCATAGAAACCGCGGGACAAGGGCCTCCATTCGATTGCCCGGCAGACAGCCGTTTGTTCCAAAATTGTCACTGCTTGCGTGCCTTCACTTCCCAAAAGACATCTGTATACGCTATGGCTATCAGAAACGGTATTGAGGCGAAGCATACTGATTTCGGCCACTTCTAGTCATTTAAGCGCTCTCGCTTTTCGCCTTCATTGAAACGTGGGCAATGCCGCCGTGAATGCAACCTGCGAATTTGTGTTCGTTTAAAAAAAAGTAATTTCGATGGCTGCGAGGACATTTTAAGAATTAGATATTGCGAGCCTTATTAATGACTCTGATTAAGGATCTAGAGGTAATGAAAAGTAGTTTATCGCGCTTTGTATGCGACCGCTTTCATTTGACTGTACTTCGGAGCTACATGTTCACAGACGATCACACTGTTCGAAAAACCGAACGGGCGAACCCTCCTTACCTTCTCTTCTTTTTGTGTTTAGCAAACTAAATTCTTCAAGCTTTATTGCGATTTGAGCGCCGTTTCCAGCCACTTTTTTTCTTGTGTAGTCGTATAGTCTATTAGCACACCGTGTGTAATTTACATCTTGGGTTGCTGCGGGAGCGGAGGCCAGTCATAAGCCCGGGACAGTAAAGTGGTAATTTAGCAGGCCTGGGACGGGCAAGGGGCTGAAGACTCGGTTCTGGGCCGGGATCGGGCTTCGAGCCTCGGGCTTGGGCCAGGAAAGCACCTCAGGATGAACAAGGGCCTTTCCCGAAAGAAAAGCAACAGAGGGGAACGATCTCCTTTCTTCCTTCTGTGGACGCTACTTTTGAAGTGCCCGTTTACCCGTTGCCATCGATGATGTCAATCGATGAAAGGACATGTTGCTTGAGCCAGCAAATATTTACTCTGCCCTCGTCATAAACCGTAAGTACCGTGGCTACAGCTTTTGTTCTACGCTCTAAACAAAAAGGAATAAAAAGGGTATAAGCTGTCCTCTAGCGCACTCAAGGGAGTGCTTTATAGAAGAGAACTTACTGTTTACTCCCATATAGGTATATTGGTGTTTAGAGGGTATCTGAGCTCCAAGGTCATTAGAGCGAGTGCGGCTACCCTAAACATTTCGTGGACTCCGTTCTACGACGGTCATCACGCCCATCGCCACCGGTTGGTCACATATGAATCTACTGCCCGATCAGACGAGACTTCGACAAACCTTAGGCTTCTGCAATCTCCTCGCTGCATTCGGTCCGCTGCGACCGTACTGTGCTTCACAGGTGCAGTATGCAGTTGCGTTTCGATGGAGGCGAAACGCAAAAGGCGCCCGTGTGCTGTGCGATGTCAGTGCACGTTAAAGATCTCCAGGTGGTCGGAATTATTCTGGAGCCCTCCACTACGGCACCACTTTTTTTCTTTCATTCCCGCCTTCATCCCTTCCCTCAAGGTGCGGGTGAGGTGTCCACCGAGAAGTCAGACAGTTACTGCGCCATTTCCTTTCCTCAAAACCATTTTTTAGTCGGAGTTTAAATATGATAATAATAATAATAATTGGTTTTTGGGGAAACGAAATGGCGCAGTATCTGTCTCATATACCGTTGGACACCTGAACCGCGCCGTAAGGGAAGGGATAAGGGAGGGAGTGAAAGAAGAAAGGAAGAAGAGGTGCCGTAGTGGAGGGCTCCGGAATAATTTTCGACCACCTGGGGATCTTTAACGTGCACTGACATCGCACAGCACACGGGCGCCTTAGCGTTTTTCCTCCATAAAAACGCAGCCGCCACGGTCGGGTTCGAACCCGGGAACTCCCGATCAGTAGTCGAGCGTTTAAATAGGACGTTGTTTTCGTTTCTCGCATGGTTTGACAGTCCGACAGTGCGTTTGGTGTGCTGGACGGTATCGAAATCGCCCTAGTTTCACAAGTCTAATACTTGTAAAAGCGGTGGGAAATGAGAGCCCTATAGACAGTTTCCGGTAACCAAAAGGCAGCCATAGTCGAAGCGATTGCGTGGGTGCAGATAAATATCGAATACCTAAGAATTTCAACACAGCTCTGAGCATGCTGTCCACAATCCACAGCGGTGTGAAAGGAACTGTAAAGGAGCTGATATCCGTTGGCTTCGAAGTATTTGAGAGTTCTAATCTAGGGTTTTTTTTTTTCGTTAGCCTTCTGCCTGTTGTACTCATTCTCCACAAGACACTTCTGCCATGCAGTGAAGCGCTGTCGCAAGCGTGCCGCTTATGTATTATGCGGGGAAGCCAACAAAAACGGGCAGTCGTGCCGAAATAGCAGCCGCGTGCTCTGTTCCTCAGCAGCCTTTGTCGGCTTCTGCGCCTAGAAAACGGAGCTAAATATTCTTAACAGATATCTCCCTGTCACCTACGATGGTATTCCCGCAATATTCGATTTCTACGCGCTGAAATCCGCGCGGGCCGTGAAAAACAAAACAAAAAACAGACGCGCGTTGGGCGTACGGACGGCGTTCGGTGTACGTGTCGAAGGCTCGCTCAGCACGTATCGAGGCCACTTAAAATAGTAGTTAGTACTCAGTCTACACGGGGCCACGTAAGCCTGTTCGTATGTGACAACTGCGCTCAAGCTCACGAGCGGCTGTAACGAAGCACCGGCTACAGCGAATAGATGTGGGACCCATAACGAGGTTAAACTGCACATATGTTACCGAGCGAGATCCTAAACTGCTACAATTGTTCCTCTTACTACTGAGTGTTGTGCTCTGTTTCTTAAAAATGAAAATTCGCTTTTGAATGAAATGACGCAGTGATTTTAACTGTCTTACATATATCGTTGGATTCCCGAACCGCGCCGTAAGGGAAGGGATAAAGGAGGGAGTGAAAGAAGAAAGAGGTGCCGTAGTGGAGGGCTCCGGAAAAATTTCGACCACCTGGGGATTAACGTGCACTGACATCGCACAGCACATGGGCGCCTTTTGCGTTTCGTCTCCATCGAAACGCAGCCGCCGCGGTCGGGTTCGAGCCCGGGTGCTCCGGCTCAGTAGACGAGCGCCCTAACCACTGAGCCACCGACGGTTGGGTGTTCTGTTTCTTCTTTACAGCTTTTCGTCGCTCTTTTCAAATACAAGATAACTATAGACCGCAGGGCACTGTAGTCTTTTTCCAATACACTTAAACTTAAAATGTATATCTTGCAGGATGCTGGGACGAGTGCACATTTTGGTCTATTTAATTTCGCACTTTCCATTCGGGCTCTTCCATCCCCACCAGGGGCGTAGCAAGGGAGGAGGGGGGGGGGGGGTTATGAGGATTCCCTCCCCCCCCCCCCCCTAATTATTTTCGAACTGTCACGCACCGCTGACCAAAACAACCACCGGCGCCGGAAGTCATTCAGGATTTTGTCACCCACAATGCCTTTTTCAGACTAGAAAAGGCATTCTGGCGCGACTTCTGCTATCATAGTTTTGTTCTTGCTTGGATCGTCTGTCTTTCCGTGTGTAAATTTTACTATCTGCGATTGCGCAAGACGTTTATTTGCCCTGTTTGACGCATTGTATACAGTGAATTTTGCTTAGATACGTAGATTTAATGGAGACATACGTGTATTTAAATATCTTGTTGCGAATTTTTGTGCATACATACAGTGACTTTGTTTCCAGTGGCACTTTCTTGTCCTTTATCAAGTTGAATCTTCGCAGTTCTAATACTACATTTTATATCTGCTGTTCTTATGTATATTTTGAAGAACTCCTCGTTTATACATGTGCTCGCTGTTGCGAATAAAATTTCGGTGCAATTGCTCGCAATACATGACCGGTGACAGCTGCTGCAGGGCAGTACACTGGAACGATGGACAGCGTCATTGAGTTTTTTCCCTGGCCGTTGGATATGTACAAAAATCTAAAAGTTCTTGAACGACAGGGATTCATTAAAATGTTCATCCTCTGCTTGCTAATTTCATTTCCTTTACGTTTTTCACATCAGCGCCACGCACTGATTTGCTGGTTTCAGACTGATATAGTTTTAGACTTCGTGTGATATTTTCTTTACTAATTAAATACACAAAAACATGGAACCATTGGTATCAGTTATGTCTGCCACGATTTTTAAGACATACGAATACATTCTTTTATTTAAAGAATACAGATCTCACTCGCCTAGACAGTGCGTAGCGCTATCTAACACACAATGGCATTGTCAATGGCAATGCAGTTATTATTCTTGCGTTTGATTCCTCCACAAATTCTATGAGGAGGCCGCCCTGCAACAAGAGCCCCCCCCCCCCCCAACAAAATTTCTGGCTACGCCACTGATGCTCATATCTTGTTATCGCGTCAGTGGAGGAAAGTAATAAGAATTATAAAATATATTTCACTTAATTGTATCAATGCCTATTGCGTGCTTTTACCTGGAATTTATAAAACAGTTTTCTAGGACGCATTTGCTTGCCTGCTTTCTTTTTTCTGCTAGACTTTCGAAATTGAGGCCGGCACTCAATACAGCGGACTACATTATTACTTCATTCGCTGCGAGTTCGGCATCTCCATAAAACCTTTTCACCATCGTGCCAAAAAGTCGCTGCATACATGACTGCACAGCCTTGATGCTACACCAAGTATTATACACGTAAGCGCTTGAATGCAATGACTTGCACCATGTCGATGAGGCTAAAGAATTCGTCGATATGATAAACTGTGCATTCATAGACCATGAATGCTGTACCGGATTCTGAGGCTCGTGTTTGGTAGACCCCGTCAACAGATTAGCTCCGTGTACACCTCATCGGTCCTCCTAACTTTGCTGTGCCCAATTACCATTCAGTACTTGACGGCTCCCCGAAGAGCAGAGCGCTAGGCTCACTGCACAAGGTTCTGGCTTTAAACGTTGCCCGGTTCAGTTTTCATTGGAGGCAAGCTTGAATCCAGAGGCTCATAGCATTGTTCGCTGCGGTACTTGTCTTAACGGCGACTTGGCTAATTGCTCTGAAGCTGTTGAGAGTTCGTGGTCGAAGGTTAACTGGAAAAAATCAGTGCAGGACGTGGCTGCCAAGTGTGCTTGCTGCAAAGGGGTAGCGAGATTCCGTTCTCGCGGAGGAGGTCATTTTCGTTGTCCACTCAGTGTTCCTTGTAGCGTGGTTGCCCCTGTAGGGTTCCTCGGCCTCGTCAAGCTGTTCCAGCAGCTTTTAGCCGTGGGACCTTTCCAGGATGTTTTCTGGGCAAATAAAGAAATGGAATGAAAAATAACTAGCATAGCCTTACTGTTTTTCGATGTTCCTGGCCACAATCCTACGCCCGGTTATAGTAACACCGACACATCTTTTTTTTTTCTTTTTGTTAGCCAGCAACGTGCTAAACGCTCTCGTGTCAATATTTCCGACTTAATTTCTTAAGAGCTATACAAAAAAAAATCCAGAGTCATAGTTTGGAATATTGATTATCTACGAAATCGTTTAGGACGGCGTCCAGCTATTCTGGATTGAGATGAACTTCAGTGAAGGCCCTCACGGAGGAATATTTTTCCCGAGAGAAAATACTCCTGTCGTATGCAGGCTTGTGCGCCTCCCTAAATAGGCGGCCAAGCGAGGAACAGCGATGGCTTTCGTGTTTCGTCCTTGAATTGGTCGTCGTTGGACTGGTTTTTGCGCGCCCAATTCACCACCACCACCAACATAGCAGAAACACTGTCGTAACACTTGCGGTTCCTAATGTGCCTCTGCATACCGGTTAGACTTAAGGTTGATTTTCTGCACGCGCCTCACAGAACTGAGAGCGGAATATCTACGAAGAACAATAGACCTTAGTTCCTTGGGCGTGTTTGATAATGCTAGTTTAATTACTGCGTCTCTCTCCGACGAGCAGTCGCGTCGCCATGGTGCCAGATTCAGGCAGCCAGAGCTGCATCTCTGTCTCATCTGTGTCATAGTGTCATAAGATGGCGACTGCGCGCCCAGGCGTCCAGTCGGACATGACGGAGCACACTTCCCAAGACTAGATGTGCCACGACAAGAACGAGCACGAGATCGAGTTTATTGAAAACAAGTGCAGTGGCTTGCACTATGCCCGCAACTGAGCCCGCTCCTGGAGGTCGTCATTAGCGAGCGTTGGGCTCCTGTCGAGGAAGCCTCTCAGAAGGCGATGCATGACTGACCACCGTGCGCCTCTGACCTGGTTCCTCTTTCGAAGCCCCTTTTTGACACAGAATCCTTGCACTATGGCATCCGCGGGATCATCCGATTTTGTCAAGTACCGCGATGCGGCGGATAAGATCCTTGCGGAGCCGACTAGATTGTGTCGCCAAGAATGCTCGGTTGATCGGATAGCCCCGTTCCACGTGAGAGAACGGTGGGCGAGGAAGTTTGACCCTGAAGAGCCCGAACTGTCTCTCGGTGGTTCCCGTCCTTCGGCGCCGTTCGCGTCACGTTGGGCGGGGCGGCGCAGCGGCTCGGCCTCCCTCATCCTGCGACGCGTGGAGGCGCAAGAGACACGACGCCCCCGCCACCCTCTGGTCCTGCATGCCAACCAGCGTCGGGCCGACGTCAGCACCGCAGCACGACAGCAGGCCCAACACCGACGATGAGGACACCGAGGAGGGCTGTCTCCGGGGCAGTTGCTGCTGCTGCTGTTTTCGCCACTTGGCCCGGCGGTTCTTGAACCACACCTGCAACGGGCGGGCCTGAGCTCTGGGTGCGTGAGGAGGAGGAATACCGGGAAAGAGAGGATGAGGGAGAAAGCGTAGGAGAGGGGCGGAGGAGGGACTGTCAGCGACAGGCGCACCTCGACTCGTTCCTCGCGCAGGTGGACGCGCAGGGCGAGCTGCTCGCGCAGCGCCACGTCCGGGTAGTGGGTGCGCGCGAACGCCGCCTCCAGATGCGCCAGCTGCTGCTCGGTGAAGATGGTCCGGTGGCGGCGCTGCCGAGGCCTCCGCGGCGGATGCTGCTGCTCCCCTACCGCCGCCGAGTCGAGGACCATCGAGGAGCGGCGCGGCGGCTCTTGCTGCTCCTGCGGCGCCGACAGCGCCGCCGCCTCTGCAGCCGAGCCTGCGGAGAAGAAGCAGCAGCAGGAGTGGGGCGCCGCTTTTCATATGAAAATGGCAGCGGCGCGTGCGCCCGGCAGCTGCGGAAATCGAATCTGCGGCATTTTCTGGCCGCCTCCGTCGCTGCCGCGCCGCCCTTTAGCCGCGCAAATCCGCGCTCCGGCTAATCCGCGCGGGAAGCCCGCGCGCTGAGCTGAGAAAGCCACAAAGCGCGCGCGCGCTCGCTTTCCCGCTAAATCTGCTTACAAAATCTTGCGCGGATTCCCCGGGGCTGCCGCTGGTGCTGAGACCCCATCGCGGTCCAAGCCTCCCCCCCCTCCATTCCCCGCAGGACCGATCCGGAGGCCGCTTTAGGTCCCCCACTTTTGCGACTTCGATCCGCGTTTGTAAATCCGCTCTGTGGCCGTGCACGCTTCTTGGCGCTTAGAATGTGGCTGCCGAAGCGGATGGCGACAGAGGGCTGAATGGTGCCATGGTTTCGGCCAGCGTTTAAACCGAAAATCCCGCGTGAAGTTGGTGTCGCCTCAGGGTAGGCACATCGAGGGGCAAGAACAGGCGTACTGCGGTGGACGTCGAAATGACGCGTCGGCTCTCTGTTTGGATCCGTCGCAGTGGCTCAGTGGGTGTGGCGTTATTCGGCTTTTGAGCACTAGCTATAGCAGGGTCCATTCTTGTGGCGGTGACCGTGTTTTTATGCTGGTGGCGCGGCGCAAAAAGTTTTTAGCAGATTCCTGTGGGGACCGCCAATGGCTGCGATTCGTATTGGCTTGCGTAACAAGGTCCTTGGTAGACGTTGTTTATTAAGGACTTAAGTTTGGTTCGTTCCTATGAAATGGCGCCACAATTCGTGTGGTAATGCCGTGGCTTGTATGTAGTCATCATAATCATTAGTCCACTTGCGTCCTCAGCCGGGCAAATTCCTCTCGCATGTCCCTCCAATTAACCCTCTCGTCTGCCAACTGCGAAAACCTTATTTCCGCAAACTTACTAATCTCATCCTAGGGATGAGATTAGTAAGTAGGAATCCACTCCGCTATAAGGAGATCGAGCGTCAGCTGTCGGTTCCTCGCATTAGATGACCTTTTATTCCTCATTTCATCTTAGTTTCAGCTAGGCTGTAATTACCTCGTAATGGTTTCTTGAAACAATCTGCTCTCGTTTTCCTTCCTATAACTCGCGGCATCGTTCACGAGCTTTGGAAGCATTCGATACCACTTCAAATACCTCGCTGCCAGTCGTAAACTGTTGGTTCTCAGCTGCTCAGACATTTATTAATTATTAATTGGTTTTTGGGGAAAGGAAATGGCGCAGTATCTGTCTCATATCGTTGGACACCTGAACCGCGCCGTAAGGGAAGGAATAAAGGAGGGAGTGAAAGAAGAAAGGAAGAAAGAGGTGCCCGTAGTGGAGGGCTCCGGAATAATTTCGACCACCTGGGGATCTTTAACGTGCACTGACATCGCACAGAACTCGGGCGCTTTGGCGTTTTGCCTCCATAAAAACGCAGCCGCCGCGGTCGGGTTCGAACCCAGGAACTCCGGATCAGTAGTCGAGCGCCCTAACCACTGAGCCACCGCGGCGGGTCAACTCCTCAGACTTCTGAACATCATTTTAGTTTTCTTGATATCAATTCTTCTTCCCTTCTCTGTATAACACTTTAGGTCAGATGTTATCGCGAAGCCGTGGAGGAGTTATTCGCTCGCGAAAGATATTTAGGACCTCAGCGCTTGAGAAGAAAATGTAAAGATACGAGTTCTGTTTTGTGACAAAATATTTCAGTGAAGTGAATGCTTTTGCAAATCTAAGCCGAGTTAGATACCCCTTCAATGTGCCTTTGAAGTATTAATAAATAATTAAATAAATAAATAAATAAAGTTTATGGTGGTCATGGGGGCACCAACAAGTTCATGTGGACGTCAACTATACCTGCAAGAACGTTCATGGAGGTCTGTCCACCAGAGCAGGAGATGGTTTATTTTGGGTGCATAATTTCAAACGTCGCGGGACATGCACTCGATATGAAACAGTGACGCCACAGTGACAGAACAGCACGGCAACAAAACAGCACTGCGACACAACAGCATATGAAGAGATAACACACGTTAAAACAACTCCCAGAACCGGTTTTATACACTATAGTAATCATCTCGTACACCGAACACAAGAACAAAGTAGAATAACGTAGCTTGAAAGTTTTGGAAAATAAGCATACACAGCAGATTTTTAAACAGTACAGGAAAGAAATGTCGACATAGATGATTTTGAAGCGTGGTCATTGGTTAAGAGATTCCGTTCAATTGCTGTTCGTGGAAAGGAAGAATATTTAAAACGGTTATTACGCGTGGTAAATGACGTTACTGTGTGGCTGTGTCTTTGCCTAGTGGCGTGAACAGATTAAAATGAAATTGTTCTCGCGAGATCTGCCTCATAGTGGCCGTTAATAAATTGAAAGAGGAGTGTTAGTCGTGGCACACGGTTTCTTCGCGTTATTGGGGGCAAGTCCGCTTTAGTTAACAGTTCTGTGACTGAAGTGCGTCGAAATCTACTATAAATGAAGCGAGCTGCTTTCTGTTGCACCATTTCTATCTTTATGTAAGTTTGAGTGAAAGTGTCCCAAATAACGCATGCATAGTCTAGTAGCGGCAGAATTACATTTTTGTGTGCGAGCATTCGGACAGAAGGAGTAGGAAGTCTCAAAGCTCTCCTCAGAAAGATCAACTTGCGCTTAACATCAGCCATTATGTAGTCAATGTGCTTAGTTCAAGTCAAGTCATCAGTGATCAAGAGTCCGAGATACTTATAAGGTATCCCGAGAAAAGCTCGAGAAAAGTTTCGATAGGATGAATATTTAGGATTCTTATCTAAAGCGGTGTCTCAGTAGTGAGCAGTACAGCTTTGAGTGTTAATTGATACGCTAACAAAAAAGAGGTCGAGCATTGATTGAGAATTGCCCTGAAATATGGTATTTTCTTCTACAATTTACAATAAGTCGAAGGCAAAAGCAATGTTCAACATAGCTTCACGTTGAGGGTCATGCTTTTTAACAGAAAAGCTTAACCAGGCTACTTCAGGCTGACTGGTTATATATATATATATATCCACCAGTATCAAAAAGTATCAAAAAGTATCCACAAGAAACGGCACCATGTAACGTCACGAGCCGACGAGTCATGCGACGATGATGATGACGTAACATAATTAATCAATGCTAATTAATATAATTGTGTAACGCTAATACTAATTGCTATTATTAGTGAAGACATCATATGAGTGTGCCGTCATATCAGGTCACGTGACGGCGCTGTAATACGACATCACACCTACTCACGTGACAACGATGTAATTTCTCGTCATACCAGGCGCCCATTCACCCCCTTCCACCCCCATTTCAAGATCCATGTGGATCCCACATTACTACACATGCACGTATGCCGAAGAGTGCCCACAACCCGGTTCACATTAATGACGTTCGGATTGTCCAGCAGGTAAACGCGCCAGTTCTCATGTATGACATACTGCAATGGTCATGCAACGACACATGCCTTTGACTTTCGAGATGATGGCGATGATGATGATGCTATTAGTGTATCCTTATGAGCCCGGGGAACTATGATATACCGCTACCAAATTAAAAGTTGCCAGAATATTGATTAAATATTGTACATTACCCAGCAACCGAAGACAATTA
This sequence comes from Amblyomma americanum, assembly GCA_030143305.2. NCBI lineage: Eukaryota > Metazoa > Arthropoda > Arachnida > Ixodida > Ixodidae > Amblyomma > Amblyomma americanum. Next base: position 312,572 of record JARKHS020010470.1, on the reverse strand, counting down.
CTGTGCGGGAAAACAGGAATACCTGCAGCTAATAATTAAGGATGATGATGTTGATGTTCCTGGGAGGTCAAGACCCTCGCCCGTTTCCGCCATTCTCCAGGTGGTGATGATAATGGTTTCGAAATCCTGAGAATTCTCCGGTGACTCGGTGATCCCGCGGCATTTTGAAAGAAAGGGCTAGATTACGTCCTCGAACACTGTTCCAACTATTAAAATCACACGGGTCAAAACAACTGGCCCAGAATGGTCAGCGTGAACCACTCTCTCTGTCAAGAGCACCATGGCTCCCCCCTCAAATTTCCGCGCAACGAAATCTTTTTCCAAACCCCCCCCCCCCCCCCCCCCCCCCCAGGGGAAAAAAAAACCGCCTAAGTACTCATACGCCTCAACAGAATTCTGGGTATCATTTCGTCAACCAGACTGAGACAAGCTGCTTTAAGGCAATCACTTGTTTTCCTTCAAAACTGAACGAATCAATGGTACGCCAACATCCTCGACGTTTTTTACCCACGAGCACTGCGCGAGCATTCAGCGAAGCCGTTTAAGATGAACGATGGGTCTCTGCACAATAGTTAAAGGAAAGATAACGTGTAGTGCCTGGTCGTCTGCAAGGCAGGCCACCAACCTAACTGATCCCATACAAGAAAAGAAAAAAAGAGAATGATTAGAAACATACAATCAAAAATGGCAAACTAAAAACAGAAGCGAACAGTGTGCCCCATTAAACGTCATATTAGAAGGTTTGAAACAGCGACTCAGAAGCACAGCGAGACCATGTAATCAGTTCAATTCGCACATCTTCATTAAAAAAAGAAAAAGGAATCAGCTACCACTTCACCATACATCCATTACAGTTTTGCCTTTTTTCGCCTCTCTAACACTGCTATATGCTGGTGCGTTGGCCTCGTGTTGCGGTGTTTCGGCATAATAACCGAATTTCCGAGAAGGAACAAGGAACCGGAGACCAAAAGAGAGGTCATTCGGAAGGATAAAAAAGTGAAATTATATTTGCATCTGCTTGCATTATGGAACGGGAATATACAGAATTGGTGCGATATTCGAAAGGGGAAGTCACCGATAAAAAGCTTCGACGGTGTTATACAGCTTTTTCTGGCTTCGTGCTTTTTGCATCAAATCAGCAGGTGTCCTTGTTAGGAACCGCCTGAATCACATTCTCTCGCCTCTGCCGACTACTCCAGTTTCTGATCAGTCAGCTTGTAATGTACAGCAGGATACCCGTTATTCGACTGCAAGGCAAGAGCCATGACGTCAGCGCCGGCAACGAGCATGAACACGAAGCAGTCTTGCTTTGGGCCATCCGCGCTGCGACGAATTTATAGCGTGCTTGTTGGACTGAACTTATTTGTTTACGGCATCAAACAAAGCTAGCGTGGGTCAACGTGAGTTAAGTGGTTTGCGCGCCCTCGGGAGTTTGAGCCTAGCGGCCGGCAGCTACGGGTGCTACGCCAACGGGGAAGGGGGGGGGGGGGGCAGTGGCGTGCTGTGACAGCAGCACTCTTTACAGGAAGGCCAGGGGGGTGCGTCTTCCTGTAGGCTCGGGCTGAACGGACATTATGGCGCAGCACCAAAAGCGAAGGGGGAACTGTGGCATCCGGTTGTCCAAACAGCTCAAACCGAACACGAAGCGTCATTGCATGAACACTGCGGTGATGCGCTGCAACTCCGTTTCGGAAGCGACACTCGTCGGAATAAGACGTCACAATTGCAAAAAGTCTCGACCTCAAAATTTCGACCTCAATGAATGACGACCTCACTCAAACTCAAACTCACGCGTGAGGTTGAGGTCTGATTTGCTGACCTCACTCACAAAATTTCGAGCCGTCGCAGACCTCACCTCAATCTCACCTCACGACGTGAGGTTGAGGTCATTTTGAGGTTGAGGTCGACCTCATGAGGTTGCCCATACCTGCTAAGGATCCTTCGTCAGAGGAGATTCAGAGTATCACTGCGGTCCTGGGAAAGTCCGGTTTTTCCGGCTGTCCGACTTTCCGTTATGTATACACCTGGGGAGGTGCTATATATGAGTAAAGTGGTTTGTGAGTGGGATATTTCGAGTTTTGTGTTGTCTCTTCCTTTCAGGTCCGCAGTCGTGGCCGATTGTGATGCCGGGGCAACAAAGATGAAGTAAAGATCGGAGGAGCAGAGAGAAGAGGACAAGGAATTGACATTAAAGGCTAGGCATCCGAGTGGACGGCCGCGTCTCTCAGCTTCAGTCCTTTACAATATATATATATATATATATATATATATATATATATATATATATATATATATATATATATATATATATATTAGCAGAAAAGGCAAATGCTTGTCTGCTAATAGCTTAACGGGGGTCTCAGTTCTGGCAGTCTTGATGCCATAGGTAGCATAAGAGGGCTCTCGCACAGTTTCCGCCCTCGCCGTTAGATGACGTTCTACGTCACACTTGCGGTATTACAGGACGTGCTACGTCCACCGCTATGGACGAGGGTGGCGCTGGTGAACACTCTCATGGTTCGCTTACACGCAAAACATAAATACCCACGAAAGCAGCCGATTGGACAGCCGTCGCCGTAGCTCAGTTGGTAAGAGCACCGGACGCGATATTCGGAGGTCGTGGGTTCGGATCCCACCGGCGGCATGGTTGTTTTTTCTGCTGGTTTATAAGTAATTCTCTTTAAAACCAATTGATTAGCATCAGAAATAAAAAAATAGAAAAACATTCCCCTATGCACCTTCGTTTCGGTGACTGTTAGCTTCCTTAATATATATATATATATATATATATATATATATATATATATATATATATATATATATATATATATATACTACCAAGTGATCGTCACTCCTGCAGCAATGTGTAGGTTTGAAATCACTAACCTGGATAGCAAAGTAATTATTATTATTATAGCAAAGTAAAAAGGATTGCTTAGCATGCTACCTGGTTTGCTGCTGCCATGCCCACTGTGCTAAAATAGACTGCTCAAATCAGTCAGCGCGTTGTTGTGTCTGTGTACAAAAACTAATGTACACCGAGAGTATTTAAAATATAATTCAGTAGCGTTTACCACGATAATTACAATAAGTGCTAAGCACAGAATAGACTCAGAACAAGGAAATTTTGTAGGTCGCTTAATTACCATTACCCGATGGCATTGTGATCGCACTGGGTCTCCTGAATTTCACTGCTTCTAATCTTCCGCCGCTTCGTGCGGTTTGCTATATGCTCTTCTGAGGACGCTCCCACGCGCACGGATGGAAGAGGATGAAGACCACGCTTTCAAACTACATCATAAGCTTTCGTACTGCCCATACCATCATAAGCTTTCGTATTTGGGTAACTACTTTTTCAATTCCTAATCTCTCTCAATCTCTCTTTTTTAACTGATTCCCTTACCTAATTTTCAGTTTGTTAGGCCGCCCTAACCTCCTGCAATCTCCTCTGCTACGGAAACAGAGTTACACAATTTTTGTTAGGTCATCCCACGCTTGCCATATTCAATATGGAATTTAAATAGTCACCGCGCCTGGTTATGGCCAATCCCCCTTGTGCGTATGTGCCATTTTGTGAGGGGAACAACAACAACAACAACTTCAGCGTGAGGGACTGGCACTTTCGACAACAACTCTCGTGAACGCGGCTACGTGACGAAGACGATGACATTGCAAGCGCAGCGCGATAGCTTGGCAGTTCGTGCAGGCAGGGTGTTAGGATTTCTCCCAACAGATTGTTCAAATTAGGGAAGTGTATGAACCGACCGACTTAAAACCGGAGTGCCACTCCTTGGTGATCATCATCATCATCATCGTCAGCCTTACTACACCCACTGCAGGGCAAAGTCCTCTCCCATGTCTCTCCAATTAACGCTGTCCTTTGCCAGCTGCATCCACCCTTTGCCTGCAAACTTCTTAATCTCATCCGCCCATCTAACCTTCTGCCTCCCCTTACTACGCTTACTCTCTCTTGGAATCCACTCCGTTACCCTTAAGGATTAGCGGTTATCTTGCCTTCGCATTGCATGCCCTGCCCAAGCCCATTTCTTTCTCTTGATTTCGACTAGGATGTCATTAACCCGTGTTTGTTCCCTCACCCACTCTGCCCGCTTCCGGTCTCTTAACGTATACACCTATCATTTTTCTTTCCATGGCTCGCTGCGTTGTCCTTAACTTAAACTCCTTGGTGATGCGCTCAGCTATATACCTCGCGTCTACAGCTCTCAGTTGCTTTCTTTCTGCGATGTGTTTCGTGGCGTATTCTAGAAGGTTTGCAAATAACTTAGTTAACGTAAATAGAATATATTTTCATTCTTATAAATGGCATGCTTAAAAAAAATCTGTGGCGACGGCGTAGTGGTCTGCAGTAGCAGCCAGCGGAACTGATTTTTTAGTGCCGCCGCGAGTTCGGATCCCGCTCCCCCTGCTTTAATTTTTTTATTTCTTTAGAGTCTTCCCCTGGTGCGGTGCCGGCTTTCCGCTGCAGTGAGGCCCTTATGCGGTCGCTTAAAATAAAACATTATTGAGGCCACTTGAAAATGAAACGGCTCGCTAAAATGCAGCATTTGAGCTGAATAAAAGTAATCACTAACTCCCGGAGTCTGCAGGTGAACGATTCCTGTGGTTGCCATTTTAGTGCTCTATTGCTTCCAATCCGCCGAAAAGTGGTTGTCTGTCTGTACGAAGCCTGCTTCTAGCATGTGGGCCACATTGGTAACGTGACGTTGTGACGTCATAACAAACTGCCCATCGGATTGTGAGCCCACCGTGGCAGTTCAGTTCAATGATTAGTCGCGAGAGATTCCTCAGGAACAACATAGGTCTCACAAGCCCCACCGATCGCAGGGCAGTGGCGCGTAGCTCAACCGCTGCACCTCTGCGCCTGGAGCGGAATCAGGACTCCCAGGTGTCTGTGAATGTAGAGAATGATCAATTCTACCGCAGTGCAATTCTAAAATGATGCAATAACACGCAAACTTACATCATATGACATATCAACCGAAGTAAGCATGTTCAGGCCAAGCAACAGCATAGAAAGTCAAGATAAACCATGCGAAACAGGACTAACGGTCTAACAGGACTAACTAATGGACTAACGAAACAGGTCTAGCGCACGATAATTCATTTCCAGATCATTTTATTTCCTTTCAATTGACAGTGGAAGACGAGGCAAAAGGCATGGAGCCTGACAAGGCCTCGTCTCCCATCTAGAGTTCGGAGCAGGCAAAACTTCAATACATTTGCAGGGATTTCTCCTGATGAAACAGTGTACACATAGACAAAATATAAAGCACATATGAACACAGAATGCTGGCTGGCTGTCGACTAACGCAAGTTTCGAAGAGAATAAAGGATTCGCAGTGAGACAAAAGACATCAGCAGATCCGCGGCAGCAAACTGGCGAGAGAAAGAAACCGTGGTTCAGAAGGATAACATGTTGACAGAAACATGAAAAAAAAACTTTTTTTGCAAGACTGGTGATTTTCATGGGCGTATGAGTGCACCTATATACATAAGATGTCTTCAGTGATCATTAGGAATGCATTGTACTGTAATTTTAAGGGCTTAAATGGTAGCGTAATATCAATGTAGGACTCATGATGGTTAAATAAATTTGTTGCTTGATAATCAACATCCTGTCTCCCGTAATTTGTTCTCACTTTTCTTGTTTTATGTGTATGGGTTCGAAAGCTATAGTGTGGCGATATACCTGTAAATCTAGTGTAAAGCCTTTTTTTATGAATTAATTGCATCAGCTTAGAGTAATACACATTGTTGGCCGGTAATATATCATATCTTATGAAGAGTGGCTTGGTTGGTAGGTAACGTATTCTACCTTTATAATTCTCAAATAGACGTAGAACGCGTTTTTGCAGTACGAGCAGCCTGTCCTAATTTCCTTTCGTCGTAGTGCCCCCACACTAATATTGCGTAAAGTAGCTGTGAGTAAAATAACGTATAATATGAACTCTTTCAGCCAGAGGGAGGTAAGTGGAGCTATACGGCTCATACAGCACACAGCACGGGAAAGATCAGGTAGAAGGTGATTAATATGTGAAGTCCAGGATACATCTTTACTGAACCAGACACCTAGAAATTTTTGTAAATGTACCTGTTCAATATGTTCCATTCTGAATTTAAGTGTGAGGCTTTCTTTAGCAAATTTGTTAAGTGGTTTAAAAGGTATAAACTTTGTTTTACACGTATTTAGTTGCAGACTATTGTCCTCGAGCCAAATAGATAGCTGAGTCAGGTAAAGATTAGCTGCTTTTTCTAGGAATTTCGCAAAAGCATTTTTTGCGCTGCAGACAATTCTGTGAATCGTCAATGAGCTGATATCGGACTTCGTTCCGGCGAAGAAGGCCTAAAACTTGGGAATTCAACAGCCTTACTATAGGTATAGTTTCTATGTGTTTTGCTCTACACTCTGATCATCCGACAGACTCGGGGCTGATTATGAAAATATTGACTGCGGCACCATGGTTCCCGCTAGACTGGCGGCCACCCGGCCAGTGGCCCCTTGTTAGCGCACTATACAGGGTGTTTCACCGAATACTTAACACAATTAAAAAAGGTTTTTGAGTTAGAACAGCGCTTTTTTTGGTGGTGTAGTACATCACTGCGACGGATAAGGTGTGCTGCACCCGCGTTTCGTGTTCGCCTCGTGTACCTCCAGAGTGTAGAAACAACGTCTTCCTCGGGATCTTGCCACTAAGAAGTAGAGCTTTAATCCAGGAATTCATAACGGCGGCACAGACAAAAGCGTTAGCCTGGAGTACGGCTCGAGCCACCACCCTCGCCCTCAAACAGTGAATTCTGCCCTCCCTCACCTCATCATGTCTGCCTTCCCTCGCCCTCACCCCACCATGTCTTTCCTCCCTCACCCTCGTCCTCACGTATTTTCATCCACCCATCCTCCCTCACCTCACCGAGTGAAATCCTCATGAGGTGGGGGTGAGGACGCCCTCATGAGGGTTCGCCCTCGTGAGGATGCCCATCTCTGGTCTTCTGTCACAAGCGGTGACGTACGTGACAGCGTTATTTTCATGCGTTTTTCGGCTTGTGTTTTTTGCCTGGTTTATGTTTATGAGGGTCTAACGTCCCAGAGCGACTCAGCTAGGCTATGAGGGACGCCGCGACACAACTCAATAACGAAGCGGCCAATGCCCCTCAAGGCAGTCCCTTCAGCTAATGGCGTCGGCCGATTCTCGCCCCTTGACCGAACACCTTGGATCTGGCAGCGTGAAATCGCAGGGGGTGGCCGATGAAAGGATTCACCGAGGAATCATGAATACCGGTCGACGCCATTGGCTGCCGTTTCGTTCTTGAGTTGTGTCCGACTATAGTGCGTGAGCTGGCCACGTGGCTGTCATCTGTGTCGCCGTGAAGAAACGCGGAGCCCTGCGCCGTGGCCACTTTATTGGCTGCTGCTCCAGATGGGACACCTGCGCTCCGCGTTCATGGGCGCTTCCTGCGTGCAGTTCCACAACGCGGCGAAGCTGACCGAGTTTCTGAGCGGCTGGTTGACGCGCGCGCGGGCCTCTTCGCTGGGGCCCGCGCACAGGCTGGTCGCCAGCAGCACGTGGAACAGCTGGCGCGTGGTCAGCCCTCGCCTCAGGCTGTCCCCCATCGGCACACGGCGCTCGCGCAGGTAGGCGGCGAACTGAGCCTGCGCCGGAGACAGGGCCGCGTTGTCGAGCCAGCGCCGCGCCGAGGACACGTCCGAGATGCGCGCGTCCAGGCACGCTTCGAGCCTGTGCAGACCAGCAGTCGTGTTCAGCGACCACTCGACGCGGCCGAAAGCGTGGCTGCGCTGGTGCACCGCCTGGAGCAGGCTGCGGGCCAGGCGACTGGCCAGCCGAGGCACCTGCACGCCGAGGGACTCTTCGTCCGCCAGCTGGCCAAGGTCGAGCAGCGCCGCCGGCACGAAGACCGAGCCGCTGGCCCAGTCCCATCGCGGCCACGTGTCGAACACCGAGCCTTTCCAGCGGCCGCCAGCACTGAGGCGCGCGCTCAGGGTCGAGCGGCAGGCATCGCGGTACGCGGTCAGGAGGCGGCCAGGCATGGGTCTGTGGTGCACGTGCTGTGGCCCGCTCGGCCGCAGGTAGAAGAAGCGCACGCGCACGGCGGCCAGCACGTTGCGGGCGCGGGGTCGGTCGACCGCGGCCATCCACGGCAGTGAGGAGAGAGAGGCCACCAGGCGACCCTTGAGCTCGGAGGCGAGGGCGGCGAGCGCGGACAGCTCCAGCTTGGCATCCAGCAGTCGCGCGAAGGCCGTCATGTACACGTCTTGCAGTAGCGGTTCCAGGTGGCGCAGGCAGCGCTTCCAGCGGGGCCACGAGGTGGAGGGCGTGCCGCCCAGCTGGCGCAGCCGCAGGTCCCACAGCTCGCGGAACTCGTCTCCCAGCAAGGGCGACATGTGCACGACCAGACGGAAGCCCAAGTAGTTCAGTGCGCTCGAAGCGCGCGTCATCTGCAGCACCGAGCGCAACGCGCGGAGGTAGCGGTCGCTCTTGACCAGAAGGCGCGTCTGGTCGCGCACCGTCACCAGTCCGCGCAGCACGAGCGACAGGAGCGGCTTGTACGCGGCGTACGAGGCGACGCTGGTGATGCGGAACCGGCTGGCCACGAAGTCTTCGTCGCCGCGACTGCTCGATATTTCGGCCAGCTTCTCGGAAAAATCGCGCACGCCGATGCTGGCGTTGGGCTCGGCCACGCCTCCCCCGATGCGGAACGCGGCAGCCACGCCGTCGGTGTACCACCGCGGTAGCCGTCGGTGCTGACCGATGAGGAGGTCCGGCTCGCCCACTGCCACGAGCGTCTCCGCGGCGGGGTTGTGCAGCAGTTCGACGGACAAGAGCGCTTCCAGCCCCAGGTCTCGCGCAAGGGTGGCCGTCACGCGAAACACGTCCACGTGGTCGCGGTTGTTGCGGAACGGCCAGGAGCCCAGGCCGACGTCCTCCAGGAGCTCTCGTAGGAGGCGTCGCTGGACGCCAGCAGGTGGCTCGGGGTTCTTCAAGCACTGGTCCAACAGCGGCGGAGCACGGCCTCCGCGGAAGCCTTCGAGGAGCGCCCGTTCTGCGTGGGCCACGAGCAGGGCGTCCGACGACTGACGCCTTCGGCGACACACGAAGGCATAGAAGTCCGCACATGGGTCGGCGGCCCAGTCCAGGTAGCCCTCCAGGTAGGACGAGTGCGCCAGACAGAAGCGGCTGAGGCACACACCACGCAGGGGTCGTTGAGGCGCCGCCGGCACAGCCTCGGGCTCGGGCGACTCTGCGGTGGTTGTAAGCAACGTGCCGTTGTCGAGGGCGGTGGACGTCGCGGCACTGACGCTGCTGGTGCTGCCGGCTTCCGCGCCGCCGGCGACCGCTGCGGCGGGGCGAGTGGCGGCGGCCACCTGGCCGAGCCGGTCGTTGGACCAGTTCACGTACAGGTAGAGCAGGGCTCCCGAGCAGAGAAGCACGACGGCCGTGCTGACGACCGCGAAGACGGAGCCCGGCGCCGGCGCCGGCCTGAGGCTCCCCCGCCATCCGGAGACGCTGCGGCCCGCGCAGGTGCTGCTGCTGCTGCTGCTACTGTACTCGGACTCCTCGCCGTAGTCGTCGGTCGCCGGCAGTGGCGGCCCGGCCATCAGGTGGCGAATCTTGAAGGGCTTCCGGCGCGCCGCCGACACCAGCGTGTCCGAGGAGTCGTCGGTGACGCGGTCCTCGGACGACGCCAGCCGGCGCACCGCCCGCGGCGAGTAGCGGGTCCCGCGGCGGCCGGACTCGTCCCAGGCCAGCTCGACCGAAGGGCCATGCTGCATGGCTTCTTCTTCGGCGCGCGAATGGCAGCGCGCAGTGGGCCGCAGTGCGGCGCCTGCACCCGTGTTTTAGGAGCGGGTGCCGCCGATTTTCGACGCTGAGTCGTGACGAGTCGCGCTTACACGGCGCCTCAGTTGAGGTTGCTGTTAGCTACTGGTAGGATTAGCCTTGCAACGGCGCCTCAGTTACCAGCTCACTATACCCTGAGTCGATAGTTCGCACGATGACGGATAGTTTGTTTGTTTTCAGCGTTTTCAATTCAGCTTTAGTACTTTTCGCGTAACATGTCCTGTACATGTCAGATGGTGAAAGGTTAGAACTAGTGCCCTGCTTCTCGTGACGCCCTACGCTTTCTTACGCGACGTTCGAAAAAGAATAAAATAGCTGAAGTTGCAGAAACGCGCTTCTATTTCTTGGTCGTTCCAAAAAAGCTCACTTCAGAGGAGGCAGACAGGGTAGTCTACAGGCTATGCTGGAATGTCATTAGCTTCCTTCCTTTTTTGTCCCGAACAGAGGATGAGGGAAATAAGACAGATAAGAAGATTTTATCATACATTAATGATTTGCGAGAAAATATTATTTCTAAAATTCGGTTGCATGCAGACGATTGTGTGATATACAGTTCAATTAACACCCCTGAGGATCACGCGCAACTAAATCAGTCATTCGTGTCATTCTGCTCATGGTGTGAAACATGGCAAATGCAAATAAACTTTCGTAAATCTGTATACATGTCATTCTGTAATCGCACAATACCATCTTCTTACACCTACTCATTCAAAGATAACTCTCTGAATCAAGTGTCCGAGTACAAATATTTAGGTCTTCGTTTTTCTTCTAACTTGTCCTGGTCAAAGCATATTAACACAATATCCAATAATGCAATGCGGAGGCTCGGTTATCTAAAACGTACACTTAGTGTTGCCCCCCAAGAAACTAAACTGGTAACATACAAAGCTTTAATTCGTCCACTTTTGGAGTATGGGTCAATAATCTGGAATCCTCATAAACAGTCCGATATCAGTAAGCTGGAATCCGTCCAAAGGAAAGCAGTACGGTTTATTTGCCGACGGTATGACAGAAATTTTTCACCTTCATCCACTCTTCCTGCCATAGGCCTTTCCCTCCTTTGTACCCGCCGCGACAATGAGTGTTTAAAATATCTTCATGGTATTGTTAATTCATCCCGCTTTGCTTCACTGTCTGAGTATTTGCATTTTTCAGCATCCATCTACAAGGAGCTACTACCCATTGAATGTAACACCCATTCACGCACGCACTGTTGTGTTCAAATTTAGTTTTTTTTCCTCCTGTTATCGAACGATGGAATTCTTTACCCGGTGATACACGCTCCCTGGAACCAAACCTATTTTTCAATGTTGTTTCAAATCTGCGATTAGTCTGTTGCATTTCTGTTCTGTATTTTAATGGTGTTGTCCCTCTCTGCCTTTTTTTTTCTCTCCTCTTCCTCCCACTCCTGCAATAGCCCCATCGGGGCTGCAGTATATGTAAATAAAATAAATAAAATAAGAACAGGGATTGTGGGCGGTTGTGGCAGCGTCAAAGCATCGGTTAGCAACTCATTCAACTACTCGGCTGTAATTAAGTATGACATCATGACCTGAGTGTGCTGCGCGCGTTACACTCGAACAACCTTACCAATATCCTTATCGCGAGCGATCCTGGCGCCATATTTTGCAAGGATTTTTCTTAGTTCCGTTCTCTTGCCTTTTTTTCCTCAGCTTAGCCTACGATGCCATTGCCGGCCCCCGAAGGCGGTGAAAAGTCTGTGGAGGCCGAGTTTCTCCTGCGTACTCAAGTTGTAAATGAATCTGTCAGCTTTTCTGACACGCACAAAATTTCAGATAATTCTCTTCCCCACTATACTACACCACAGCATACAGCGCACACCATGCACCACACCACACCACAAAGCGCTTCTGCCGCCGACCTCGCTGAAGAGCAGAACGAATGGACGAACGATCTCGCGCTCATGGATCAACGACACAGGCCTGTAAGCTCAACGTGCCCCGAGTCAAACTGAACCTCTGTTCAAGTTTTGGTTTGGCTCAGAAGCCAGAAGTTCAGTTTGACTTAAAGGCGTTCAAAAACCCTGACACTTCAGCACCTTCAAATCACAGGTCACACATTATGTTGGTGCCTGGGGCCTTACATATCCATCATATATCGATCCTGTTAAAAAATGTGCAGAAAGGAGCTCTATAGACAAATAGGTCAGAAGCCAAAAGTTCAGTTTATAGGCGTTCAAAAACCTGATACTTCAGCTCCTTCCAAACACAGTTCGCATATTGTGTTGATGCCTGGGGCATTACATAGCTATCGTATATCGATCCTGCAAGAAAACTCTGTAGGCCAATCAGTCTTGCATCGTCCAGAACATGTAGACGTTATTTATTGCAAACACATCATCAGCCTGACTACACTAACTGCAGGGCAAAGGCCTCTCCCATGTCTCTCCAATTAACCCTTTCTTTTGCCAGCTGCACCCATCCTATGCCTCCGTTCTCAATCTCATCCGCCCACCTAACTTTCTGGTCTGCCGCCCGCTGCTACGCTTGCATTCTCTTAGAATCCACTCCGTTATCCTTAAGGACCAGCGGTTATCTTGCCTTCGCAGTACATGCCCTGCCCAAGCCGATTTCTTCCTCTTGATTTCGACTAGGATATAATTAACACGCGTTTGTTCCCTCACCCACTCTGCCCTCTTCCGGTCTCTTAACTTTACACATGTCAGTTTTTTCTTTCCATGGCTCTCTGCGTTGTCCTTAACTTAAGCTGAACCCTTTTCGTTAGCCTCCACGTTTCTGCCCCGTAGGTAAGTATATGCAAACAATGTTATCTTATTTACGAGATTTATCGTTATGCCCTCCTTTGTCAGTAACATTATTAGTAATCGAACCAAATTACCTTCAGTTTCGTTCACGGCGCCTCCACTTTGCTACTGCTCATCCTCGCACGGAAAATACTTCCAACATTTCACAACTTGGCAACCGAAGTCTTGGTTTTAATGGGTGTGAAAATCTAGAATAACATTAATTCCCAGCCCCGCCGCGGTGGCTCAGTGGTTAGGGCGCTCGACTACTGATCCGGAGTTCCCGGGTTCGAACCCGACCGCGGCGGCTGCGTTTTTATGGAGGAAAAACGCCAAGGCGCCCGTGTGCTGTGCGATGTCAGTGCACGTTAAAGATCCCCAGGTGGTCGAAATTATTCCGGAGCCCTCCACTACGGACCTATTCGTTCCTATCTTCTTTCACTCCCTCCTTTATCCCTTCCCTTACGGCGCGGTTAAGGTGTCCAACGATATATGAGACAGATACTGCGCCGTTTCCTTTCCCCCAAAACCAATTATTATTATTAATTCCCACCGCTCTCTTACTTTTACCTCACTTTATTACAGCTCTAAAAAAAATTGTTCTTGCTCCATATATCTGTCCTATAATTACTCGGCTTTCGCAGTGACAGTTTTTCAGCATGTCATATGTGGTGTAAAATTATCACTATTGTTGCTCTTTTGGATATCTTAATTCTTTATTTTAGTGCAACATGCACTGTGTAGAGAATTATAAAGGGAAGAACTTCATGGTACGGAAAAGCACGTAAGGGTGTATAGGTGCCCTTAGACTTTATGAACAACTTTGCGGTGGTTCATGAAGCGTGCTTCTAATGTGGTGAGGGCTATGCAGGGTTGATGCGTGCAGTTACAACTAGGATTTAATTCGCCACCATAATTTGAGATTTAACTGAATTATCTGGCTCAACTGTTCAGCGTCACTTTCTCCGAAAGTGGGCTGGCTCAAATGGAGCACAAAAACGCGGAGAAAGTATGTGCATCATGGGTAAGCATAGGCCGCGTGCCCATGGTTTGCATATACAGGGTGTTCCACCTAAGAGGTAACACGATTTTTAAATATAGGCTTTTTGGGCTAGAAAAAAACACTGTTTACGGCACAACATTATCGGCTATGTAGCACGTTAGAATACAGCTAAGATGTGCGAACTAGCAGGCTGGTTATCTAATATTGATTAGTTAACTGTTTAACTATTACTGTTAGACTCTTTAATTACTGAGAAGCATGTAGTGCACCGTAAGTACAATATCCATATCAGTTTTTACAATTTCGAAAATGCTAACACCCTCGGCGCTGTGGCCCAACAAACTTCGGCTATTTCGACGAGTTACGTGCGCTGGAGAAGTTGCTTTGCCTGCAAGCTTCTCGAAAGCGCATGTATTTTGGCGCGATGCAGCCAGCCAGAATTTCTTTGGTCACAGCGCCGAGGGTAACCGCATTTTCGAAATTCTAAAAACTGATATGGACATTACTTATGGTGGGCTACACGCCTATAAATAATTAAGGAGCCTAACAGTAATAGTTAAAAGTTTATTCAATATTAGTTAACCAGCCTGCTATTTAGCACGCCTTAGCTGTATTCTGATGTACTATACCGCTCACACTTTTGATCCGTTCTTTCTGCCGCCCCAAATGCACGTGACAGAAGCAGTGCAGTGGAGTTGGACGAGTCAAGGGATAGAGAAAGGCTCGCCTATAATGCCAACGGCAGCTTTATGCAGCCGCACACAAAGGTGAGAAGGCGCCCGAGTGCGTTGCTAAGGCCCATCAAGCCGAGAAAGCAGCGAGGTGTTCTGAGCGCGCTGCCCAGCAAGAAAAAGAGGAGGAGTGCCCCATAAGGCACTAAAAACGGCAAGGGACACGGAGCGTGCTGCCCAGCCAAAAAAAAAGTTACTGCTATCGCCGCCGCCTCGGGCCCCGAAAGCAACCAGGGCGACCATGCGCACTGCCCAGGTCGAAGAACTGAAGCGAGTGAGCTTGGGGGCGCGTCCAGTAGCCAAATTACGCGGCCAACACCCGAGTGTGTTTACCATGCACCGTCTATGAGCCGTGCTAGAACGCGCTACGACTTTCCTGCAGTGCATTTCATGCTTATACTATGACGGCGAGAGAGACTACAAATTTTTCTTAACATCGATCTAAGAGTATACTTCATTAAAGCTGGTCAGTTTTCTAAATCTCGGCAGCCGAACTAGAATTCGCCTATAGGACAGCGTCGTGAATCGCGAGTGAAGAAAAGAAAAAAAACGGGGGGGGGGGGGGGGGGAGGAAGATCATGTGACAAAGAAAATGTGAAGCCGAATAATTAAAGTCCCAAACCTTTAGCCGAGGAAAGAAGGGCTTTGATTTGTTTTTGACTGCGCCAATCTACTGCAGAGACTCTCCTTATCCAGGAGAAAATACGTCATACAACTACCACAGTAAAATCGAAAAGAAAAAGCCGCAAGATAAAATGCCAACGTAACCAACGTTCTTCATAACCAATGCCCGAATAACTGGAGTGATTATAAATTTATTGCAGCCACCTTTAAACGAACGGTTTCTCGCGCGAAGGAAAAATATGACTCAGAACACTTCGATTATCTTTCAAAGGCGGGCAACCGACGTGCACTATTCGGTTTTCTACGGTCTAGGAAACAGCTCATGTCCTCTCATAATTTTCAGTCATTAGTTATGTCCCCTGAAGAAGCTATCCAGGCGGTTGAATTAATTGCCACAGGCCTGCAAAAGCGGTTCTCGTCTTTACTACCTTTGCGCCCAATGTTGTTTGCACCAGTCGTGCCAAATGATAATGCCTCACAAGTAAATCTATCAGAGCTTTCACAAGTTGTCCAGAGATTGCCAGCTGCTGCTCCTGGTCCTGATGGTGTTACTACAAAGATGCTCAAGATTCTCTTTGAAGAGTCTCCCAACTCCTTATTGCACCTAATAAACTACTCTCTCAAACACGCTTGGATACCTTCTGAGTGGAAGCTGTCCAAGGTGATCCCTTTACTTAAAAATCAGGGTGGAGGCTATGAATTGGATAATATTAGGCCAATTTCTTTAACATCAAACGTGGTAAAGTTGATAGAAAGGGTGTTACTAATTCGGGTGTCAGCCATTGTGGACCGCAAAACTATACTCAGCCCGTGCCAACTCGGTTTCCGGCCACGGTGTTCGATATGGAATGTACATGCTGATCTTGAGAGCAGAATTCTCCTTGCTCGTCGTCAACGCCTGGTCGCGGCTTTGGTTACGTTAGACGTCGCCAAAGCTTACGACAGTGTAGAACACTCCATCCTGATACATAGGCTACAGTCTCTTCAATTTCCAGATTATATAGTTGCATGGATATCTGCATTTCTTTATAACAGGGAATTCTTTTGCGTCCATAATGGTGTTCATTCAGAGAGGTACAGACAAACGCGAGGTGTACCGCAAGGAGCTGTTCTTTCTCCTGTGCTCTTTAATATTCTGTTGAGCTCAATTCCTCTCCACCGCCATGTACGCACTTACGTCTATGCGGACGACATTGCGTTTTTTGCTGCTGCGCCGGATATACATTCCCTGTATGGTCTGTTGCAGTCATATTTGAATACACTTGAGCACTGGTTGAGCGCATTACACCTGAAGTTAAATGTTGGCAAGTGCGCCACCCTTGTTTTCCCTCTATACACTCCTGTAGTGGTCTCTCTCACTTGCCAGTTAAAAATAATACCGCAGGTTCAATCCCTAAAATACCTAGGGGTCATTTATGACAACAAACTCACCTGGCGACCTCACATTGACCATGTCGCGGCGAAAGGGGCTCGTGCCGTGGGCATGTTACGGAGATTATGTCATCACCGGTACGGCATGCGCACAGATGCGCTATTAATGATCTACATAATGTATGTCAGGCCAATTTTAGAATTTGGATCAGTGTTGTTTTCAGGCTCGGCTACATATAAACTTCGTCCTCTCGTCCTTTTAGAGAGGGAAGCACTTCGCATGTGCCTCGGCCTTCCAAAATTTGTGGCTACCAATGTGCTGTACCTTGAAGCCCGCATTCCGCCTCTCTTATCACGACTTCAATTTTTAACTGTGCAAACTTACCTCAGGATCTATGAATCCCATTTCCACCGTTCCCAAAGCATTTTCTGTTGTCAGCCGACCTCCTTTTTTGGTGTCCCCTGGTCTCGTTTCAATTCCCCTCAGGTAGTGTTTGTGCAAAGATTACTTCAGCCTTTAGATGTAAACATTTATGATATCCTTCCTGCGCTTCGCAATGGGCCCGCTATCCACATTGTTTTCGACGACATATTCCCAAAAAATGCAAAACTTTTGCCACCGAGTATTCTAAATGGTCTACTAGAAGATCATCTGAGGACCCTACCTACAGATATAGCAATAGCCACTGACGCATCGCAATGCAATGAAAAAGCAGGTGTGGGAATATTTTGCTCGCATTTAGACTGGTCCTTTTCACTGCGCCTTCCAGATTTCACCCCTATTTTTCAAGCAGAGTTTCTAGCAGTTGTACTTGCTCTACGCAAGCTAGACCCCTCTATTACAGCAGTTGCAGTAATTACTGATTCTTTATCTTTGTGTTCGTCCCTCGCTGCACATGTTGACGGTCCCATTTTAACAACTTTCTTATCCCTACTTCCTCCGCATTTGAGCCTTGTTCATTTAGTATGGGTTCCCGGTCACAGCAGTGTGACAGTAAATGAGATTGCTGACAATCTCGCAAAGGCTTCCCTCAGCGGCCCCGTGTTGCCAATCATCCCGGCTACAGCCTACATTACAGCATCTAGATTTCGGCGACGTGCGTTTTTAAGCACGCAAGACACAACACTTTTAACATCGGCGGATTATGAGCACCTTAAATATTATTGGAACAGGAAAATTTGTTGCTCTCGGCAGCTTGAAGTATCACTGACGAGGCTGCGCTGCCGCATCCCCCCTCTAAATTTCTATTTACACAAGTCGGGTTTGGCGCTCTCTCCCCTTTGTGCATTTTGCCGTGAGCCTGAATCTATAGAACATTTTTGGCTGTATTGTCGCCGATTCAACTCTCTGAGAAAAAGGTTGCTGGAGGAGCCCTTGCAGCATCTTGGCCTTAGTTTGAGCAGCCCGCTCTTGCTATCATTTGGCGCCACCACATTTGGGTTCAGCCACAGATCTGTTTGTACCGCTGTTCTAAATTTCCTGATAGAATCTCACCGACTGCCTTGCTAAGTGTTCCAAACTTTTCTTTTCTATCAATTATTACATTTTGACTTAATCATTATTATTTAATCCCTCTCTTTATTTTATTCTTATAATTTTGAAATCAAAACTCTCATCCCTTTTCTGTTCATGAGGAAGAATTCACCGGTGTTGCGCTCCCACGTGCTTTTCCTTTTTATTAACTGCGTTCAGGTGAACAGCCACCCGATTCTTGGCCGATCCCCCAGTGTGGGTATGTGCCATCTTTTGATAGGCTAACAACAACAACAACAACATGCCAACGTAACGTTATGCATTTCCCGCTTCATTTCGCTGTTCCTTTTTGTCTACTTCTTCCTTCCTCAGCATTCATTTTATTTTCGTCCATGAAGAGACTTATCTGAAAAGCTCTCTGTGCCCCTCAATTCTTGGCCAATCCCCCTATGCGGGCATGTGCCATTGTGTGAGGGTAACAACAACAACAACGTGATGCAAACTTCATTGGAGATTTGCCGACTGCTCCTTTTTGAAGCCTCATCACCCCCCCCCCCCTCTTCACCCCAAGAGAGAAAGAGAAACACAATCTGAAGTGTAACTAGCGACTGACTAAGCACGGGATGTCCCGCCAACTATAGCCTGCGTCAAACCACTACTATAGGGCACGGTATACCAACTGCCTTGTGCACGCGCCGTCCATTTGTAGAGGTTGCGAGCTACTGTTTGTTGCTGTTGTGCCCTCCACCAGTGTTCGGGTCTCTCGCTGGGTCGCTCACATCTCCGCGCAGTCCTCGTACAAAGCCTTTTAAACGCGCTATAAGCCGATGCCCGAAGGCTACCGGCACTCGCCTGCACAGGAGGGAACGAGTCGGGACGGAGGGGAGGTGGGTGTCAGGGTGGGGGATGAAGCGAGCTGATTACGCGTGGTCTTAACTGGAATCCCACGACACGCCCACTTTATGTTTTAAGTTTCTGCGTCTTTGTCCATTTCAAATGTTAGGCAGGGTATACGGTCGCTGGCGGTCGTCGGAAATCGGAACTATGGCTGGTTTGTTTGGCCGGGCCAAACTCGCAGTCTGCTGTTGTTGTTTTGTTGGCCTAACAAAAGATGGCACATACTTAACTGGGGGATCGGCCAAGAACCGAAAGGCGTAGCCATTGCTATTCACCGGTACATTTACGAGGCCTAAAAAAGTAATGATAAACAAATAAATAAATAACGGCAGATGAAAGGCAAGTGGGAGTCCAACACCGGTTGATTCGAATTCAAGCAGGACATGGACTGAAAAGGCAAAAGGATGAAAAAAAACAATGAATAATGTAATCAAATGATTCAAGATGAAAAATAGAAACAGAAAAGTAAATATTGTAAGATTTAGCAAGGCAGTCGATGGGATTCCAGCTATAAGTTTTGAACGCCGGAACAAACAAATAAGTGGCTGCCCTTAAATGTGTTGGAGCCAAATGATAGCAAGGGCGTACTGCTCAAACGAAGGCCAAGGTACAGCAACGGCTCCTCCAGAAAACTTCTTCTCAAGAGGTGAAGCGACGACAATACAGCCAAAAATGATCGATAGATTCGGTTCACGGCAATATGCGCAGAGGGAATAAAGCGCCAAAGCAGACCTGCGCAGATAGAAATTTAGGGGGAGGGGTATACGGCAGCGCAGCCTCGTCAGAGAGACCTCATGCTGTCGAGTTTTTGTTGTTGTTGGTTACGAAAGATCACAAAATTTCCTGCTCCGCGAACAACGCTTGTCGTCTTCGTCTGCCTCGACGTCGTCGTCCTAAATTTTTCGTTACACAAAGAATAACTGGTAATTGATCACGATGCCAATTTACGCATTGCATATGTCCCTGCCCCTCCCTCATGCCTCATAATAATAATAATAATAAATTGGTTCTGGGGGAAAGGAAATGGCGCAGTATCTGTCTCACATATCGGCTGACACCTGAACCGCGCCGTAAGGGAAGGGATAAAGGAGGGAGTGAAAGAAGAAAGGAAGAAGAGGTGCCGTAGTGGAGGGCTCCGGAATAATTTCGACCACCTGGGGATCTTTAACGTGCACTGACATCGCACAGCACACGGGCGCCTTAGCGTTTTTCCTCCATAAAAACGCAGCCGCCGCGGTCGGGTTCGAACCCGGGAACTCCGGATCAGTAGTCGAGCGCCCTAACCACTGGGCCACCGCGGCGGGGCCATGCCTCATGCCGCTGATTTTGTTTTCTTGATTCCCGTAAGAATAGAATCCTGACAATCTTCTGAAAATTATTTTATGCCTTAGACAGCAAAGAACTGCAGCCGCGCATATTATCACTCACCAGCTTTTTCGTTCTGCTTTAACTATAACATTGTATAATCAAGATTCAGATATGCCTGTGTTCATCTTCTTTTATATTCACTTCTTCTTGTTTCTTAATTACCACTTTCCTTCTCAACATATGTGGCCTTAAGGACACAATAAACGAGTACGGTAATTCATAAATAAGACACCTAGCAAGGAATGAGTGGTTAGTCAAATGTTTATGGGAATCCCCTCAAGGTGGAGTAAATTTGTAATAATGGAGTAATTACTCATTGGCATCCGTATGGGTGCGCTTGGGTGCATACTAATGAGGAATTACTCTTATTACAAATCTACTCCACCTTGGGGGATTCCCTAAAACATTAGACCAACACTGTTCCCACTTCGAGTTATCGATCAATTCGCTCTCGCCCTACCGTAAGCTTGCCGTCCCGGTTAGCTCAGTTGGTAGAGCAACTGCTCCGGTGGGTGAAGCGGTGGTCCCGGGTTCGAACCCCGGACCAGGACGAAATTTTTTTCACTACGAAGTTCCTGAGAAAGCTGTGTAACTTTCCTTTGCAGCCGTATTCTTGCAACAGGCGCGCATTCTTGCAAGGTGCAGCGTTGTTGGCGCGCGCGGACGTAGCAGTAAATAAATTACTGTCTCAGTGATTTGCGACGTAGTGAATTAATTTTCTGGTCTAATAATTTAGTAATGTAATGAATTGTTTTGGCCCAGTAATTTGGGAGCGAAAACAATAATCTTCAAAATTATTTTTATTAAAAATGCACCGCTGCTCTGTGTGTCGGCAAAGATTTCATTTCTAGTTTGTCATGTCGGGCACCTTGAAAGCAAGAGGAACGCGCAAAAACGCGGCTCAATAAACCAGCGAAGTTGCCCACGCGGGCGAGTGACGGTGTGCGCCGCCTTGGAACTGGGAAAAGGAAAAACAACAAAACTATATACTGGCGCTTTGGAGTTCCCGGGTCCGAACCCGACCGCGGCGGCTGCGTTTTTATGGAGGCAAAACGCCAAGGCGCCCGTGTGCTGTGTGATGTCAGTGCACGTTAAAGATCCCCAAGTGGTCGAAATTATTCCGGAGCCCTCCACTACGACCACCTCTCTCTTCCTTTGTTCCTTCACTCCCTCCATCATCCCTTCCCTTACGGCGCGGTTCAGGTGTCCAACGATGTATGAGACAGATACTGCGCCATTTCCTTTCCCCAAAAACCAATTATTATTATTATTATTATTATTATTATTATTATTATTATTATTATTATTATTATTATTATTATTATTATTATTATTTGTATACGAGTACAGACATACCGACACGCGGTTTTTACGATTTTTTTCAGTTGTACAAAAGGCTGAAAAAGTTTGTCATCACAAACAAGACATGGTTACTCGAAAATGCATTAGTAGAACGGCTATCCAGCATGGCGAAGGGCGCCCTGTCTTCAAATAATAATAATTGTTTTTTTTTTGGGGGGGGGGGCGGAAAGGAAATGGCGCAGTATCTGTCTCATATATCGTTGGACACCTGAACCGCGCCGTAAGGGAAGGGATAAAGGAGGGAGTGAAAGAAGAAAGGAAGAAAGAGGTGTCGTAGTGGAGGGCTCCGGAATAATTTCGACCACCTGGGGATCTTTAACGTGCACTGACATCGCACAGCACACGGGCGCCTTAGCGTTTTTCCTCCATAAAAACGCAGCCGCCGCGGTCGGGTTCGAACCCGGGAACTCCGGATCAGTAGTCGAGCGCCCTAACCACTGAGCCACCGCGGCGGGTTCCTGTCTTCAAAGCAGGGCAAACATTTGAGCGCTCACTTTGGAACTCAGCTGCTTCTTCGACGCAGTAAACTGTGAAATCTGAAATGATTGTAGTAGTACCCGCCGCGGTGGCTCAGTGGTTAGGGCGCTCGGCTACTGACCCGGAGTTCCCGGGTTCGAACCCGACCGCGGCGGCTGCGTTTTTATGGAGGAAAAACGCTAAGGCGCCCGTGTGCTGTGCGATGTCAGTGTACGTTAAAGATCCCCAGGTAGTCGAAATTATTCCGGAGCCCTCTTCTACGACCACCTCTTCCTTCCTTTCTTCTTTCACTCCCTCCATTATCCCTTCCCTTACGGCGCGGTTCAGGTGTCCAACGATATATGAGACAGATGCTGCGCCATTTTCTTTTCTCCAAAAAAAAAAAACAATTATTATTATTGTAGTAGCTGCACACAATGTACGGTTCTGTATACGGTAAAATTAAAAACTAATTTAAAGTAACTGAATATACTTTCTCGAAATAATTTGAACGTAATGCGGTAACAATGCACCGTTTTCTGTGCGTGAAAATCAAAAAGTAATTTAAAAGTAATCGCAATTACTTTCCGAAGTAATTCGAATGTAAGTATTACGAATGTAATGTAATTACCTTTTGTGAGCAGTAATTATTAATTCCATTTGATTACACTTTAGCAACTTCTATGACGCAATTATCAGTGCAATTCGATTAATTTTTAAAAGTAATTTTGAACACGTATGGGCGCGCGCAACTAAGGTCGCCTCAAGCGACTGATCCTCTTTTCCTGCTTTCACTCTTTCTGGAGAAGAGAGCGCACACGTCCACCAAGGGCTTCGACTCAGCGACCGGAGAAGGCCCAAGCCGATTAGCCCGGCGCGCTGCTGGACCCAAACGCGCCATTTGTAACCGCTGATACAGTTCATATCAGGTGTATACGACACGAGTAAGCGCCTCCTCAAGCCCCGAGTGCACCATTTAACAACTTTCGAGTATTTTTCAATGGCAGTTTAGATGGTTTACGGGGGCTTAATACGTCCCAAACCGACTCAGGCTGTGGAGGGACACCGTAGTGAAGGGCTCCGGAAATTTCGACCACCTGGGGTTCTTTTAACGTGCACTGACATCGCACAGTACACGGGCCTCTAGAATTTCGCCTCCATCGAAATTAACAACTTTCGAGTACTTTTCAATGGCAGTTTAGATGGTTTATGGGGGCTTAATACGTCCCAAACCGACTCAGGCTGTGGAGGGACGCCGTAGTGAAGGGCTCCGGAAATTTCGACCACCTGGGGTTCTTTAACGTGCACTGAGACACACAGTACACGGACCTGTAGAATTTCGCCTGCACCGAAATTTGACCGCCGCGGCGGGGATCGAACCCGCGTCTTTCGGGTCAGCAGCCGAGCGCCATAACCACTGAGCTACCGCGCGGCCTCAATGGTAATTTAGAGAAGTACTTGTTAAACTTGCTAACTTGCTATTGCCATAAGCCGATTACACGTGACACTTCTGGTCGGGAGCCGTGTTTCAGGGTCAGGCGTGTCTCTATTCAACCGAATAACGATCACACGCAGAGCTATCCATCACTTTTGTGCGCGCATAATCTGCACGCGAATGCTTCAAAGTAACTCTGAAAAGAAACTACGCTTAACTGGAATACTATACTGTTTGAATGCAAGACACCCTGGCCGATCCCCACTGTGGGTATGTGCCACTCCATCATAGGCCAAAAGCAACCTAAAAAGCCATCCTCCGAGTGAGATTGGCTATGAAGGCTGTGTGTACCCACATCGGATATCAGTGCTCCATTGACGTTATGCGTGTTCCGTGAATGTTGCTAAACACTGCATCCTCAACATTAATAAGAAGCTTTGTCCACAAGTTAAACAGTTAACTTGTAGAACCAGTTGGTTAATAATAGATGCGAAGAAACTGCGCGAATGAGACACTGACGACGAAGAGGCAAAAACGCATACAAATATATTAGAGATCATCTTAAGATAAGTTTCTCTTGAGTTGTTATAGACTTCATTGTAAACTTATAGTAATCTATCATTTGAGACTCAATGTGCGCCCTTACCGGTCCACGAGGCGGGTCCCGGCCGGCGCAGTATGCTCTCGATGGAGAAGCTGAGAGGCCGTGGGGCGCTGATCTGCTCGCTGGCGGTCGTCGGGACGCCTTCGACCGGCCGGCGCATGCTGGCGCCGACTGCGCCGCCGCCAAAGCCGCGCGCGCGCGGGCCGGGCCCGTCGCCGGGGCTCCGCCCCCAGGTTACCGCCCTCCGAGTGCGTGAGTGCGCGCGCATCTTTATTTTTGCCTCAACAAAAGCAGCAGCGCAAACGCCGTCAGCGCCGGCCTCAGGCCCGCAGCCGCGGACGTGCTGCTGTGTGATATGGTGGGCGACACGATGCACATGCCGAATCCGTCGCACTGTCCGCGCCGGCCGTGGCAGAAGAAGTCCGAACGTTGCACGTAGAGGCGTCCGTCGAGCGACTTGAGGCCGTGCTCGATGGCGGGCAGGCAGGCACCCCGAGTCCCGTTGCGGCAGCAGATGTGGCACTCGTCGTTGCCGAACCGACCCTCGTCCACGCACACGCAGTCCATGAGGCCCCGGTCCTGGCAGGGCGTCGACTGGCACTTGCCGTGGCGGCAGGTCTTCTTGGTGCCGCGGCATGGGTAGCCGTCGGCGCGCGCCGTCAGGGGCACGCAGACGCCCTTGTCGTCGCACAGGCCCGACGCCATGCACTCGTCGAAGGGACGGCAGGAGGCGTTGCGGCCGGCAGCCAGCAGCGTGGCTCCGCACTGGTCGCTGCAGCAGGCCGACGATCGCGGCGAGCACGTGGAGCCGCCCGATCGGCGAACCGTGCACGGCAGGTCCCGCTCCACCAGCGCCGTCTCGTGCACCTGCGACGGCGCCGGCGAGCAGCAGGGGTCTAGCGTCTCGCAGGTGGCCTCCGAGCCGCAGTCGCACTCCTCGCCGGGCTCGATGATGCCGTTGCCGCAGCGCGCCCCGTCCTCGGCCAGGCAGGTTCCCTTGGCTCGCAGCACCTTGCGCATGTCGCGAACCGAGCAGGGCGAGAAGGCCCTGTGGTTGGGCAGCGAGCCGTCCACCGAGTACTTGACCATGATGAAGAAGCCCGACTTGCCAATGGGGTGGCAGGCCGGGTCGGCGGCGGGGTCGTGCGGCGAACCGAAGCTGTGGCCGATCTCGTGCGTGACCGTGCCGAAGGAGACGCCGTGCGGGACGCGCTTGCGGTTCGACGTGCTGGTCGTGATGGAGGCGATGTTGAAGCTGTGTATCGTGTCCTGGTCGATGAAGCGCATGGGCAGCTCGCAGATGCCGCCCACGGGTCCCTCGGGGTCCGGGTTCGCCACGAACGAGATGCCCAGCGTGTTGCTCTCGAACGGCCGGTGCGAGAATCCCACCACGAGGCAGTGGCGCTGCACGTAGAAGGAGAAGCTGGCCAGGTAGTCCTTGGCCGACAGGTCCTCCTGGCCCAGGGGGTAGCCCTTGCTGCTGGGTTCGGTGAAGATGGTCACCTTCTCGGGAATCAGGCCCACGCGGAACGGCAGCTGGAAGTCCGTGTTCCGGAACACCAGGTCGGCGTAGTGGAGGTGCAGAATCATCTCCTGCACGACCAGGTTCACGTTGCGGTTGCGCGAGCGGAAGAACGAGTGGTCGGCCAGCAGCTCGATGCCGCACACGCGCAGGCCCCCCGAGTTGGACGACGTGGAGGAGGAGGGAGGGCGCATCCTCTGGGCGCTCATGCGCGTCAGCAGGTCCTCGTCGGGCGACAGCCTCTGCAGCTGCTTGGAGGGGCCGACGGCGGCGCGCGTCGTGTTCTGGAAGCAGGCGCGCACCCCTCCGCGCATGGTGACGCAGTCGGGCGCCATGACCTCCATGCCAGAGTAGACGACCGCGTCGTAGTTCTGCTTCTCCAGGAAAAAGTTGTCGGCCGGCTCGACGAAGTACACGTTGTTCTCGGTGCGGATGACGCCGTCGAAGACGCCGTCCCGGAAGTAGCCCATCACCTCCGAGCGCGGGTTGTCCTCAAGCCGGCCGATGTAGAGGCTGTAGTCGGTCTCGTAGGCGACCCGCGACACGCCGCTCGTGTTGTGCACGAACACCGGGATCCGGTTCACGTGCCTCGGGTCCTCGGCCAGCGACAGGTTGAAGAGCTGGCCGTAGGCCTCGAAGGAGACCCGGTAGCCGCCCTGCGTGTCGGCCGCCACGTCCATGGCGTCCACGCTGCGAGTGGGCGGCACGCTGAACGCCTGCATGCGAACCCGCTCGTAGCGGCTCACGAAGTCGCTCAGCTCGCCTCCGCACACGGCTCCCATCAGCAGCCATGGCAGCAGCAGCAGCTGCGACCGCCGCCGGCCCATTTCACCGCCCCCGCAAGCAGCCCCCGCACCAGCTGCCTCCTCCTTCTCTTCCTCGTCGTCTTCCACTGCCGCCCGGCTGCGCGCACTGCTCACGTGGTTGCTTGTGGCGTCCCGAGCAGACATCGGTCTTCTGCCGCCGGGTACCCACCGGTGATATAATGGGTACAAACTTTCCCCTGGCCTGGCTTCTTTAGGGTGCAATGCTTGGGAAATGGGTCTTTGACCCTACCGTGAGCGAACGAAAAATAGCTTGTGCCATGGCGCTGCTTCGTCGCAGGTGCCCTTGCGCCATAGAAATTCACTATTATCATCATCGTCATCATCAAATGTTCCCGAATCTATTATGTATAAAGAATATCATTAGTCCGGCGGTATATCCAAACGTATGCCCGTGGTGTGGGCGACAGACCCACGATGTACCACATAACACAAGAGTGCCAGAAAATAGAGTACGGTAACAACAATACAGAACCCTAGTGAGAAGCCATGGGAAGCTAAGCTGGCCGGCGACCGCTACGAAGACCAAGGAGGTCTCGAACAGCATACTCAAAAGGCAGCCGAAGCAAGCGGAGCACTAGAAGAAGGGCACGAACTAGAGGCCAAAGAAGACGGTAATAAACCGCTAAAACGAATAGAAACCTTTAGATCAATAAAATTACTCCCCTCCACTCTACTCTCCTGATCACCTGGGCGGAATGGGACATCCCACTGCGCCCCACAGACCCGGTCAGACAGAAGATCGCCACCGATCGGGCCGCCCACGTCATGGAACTCCGTGAACTCACGAACATGTAGTGCAGAGGGGTCTTGTGGGGACCCAGGGACCTGCGTGCCCCAGATCCCTTGGTCAAATAAAGTCATTTCTGTCCCTCTTTCTCAGTCAAATGTTTTCAAAAGCGTTTTAGGGCCCTGCCTCAGCTGGCAAGCACCGGTTTTTGTCCAAGTTTTCGTTGCAAGCTGAATTTTAGATTCGATGTCTTTTCAAGTGACTAACCACGGAAGGTGAAAGAAAGAGCTAATCGTCGTCCCATCCACATTCAAATAAATTATTCTACTATGCGGCGTTACCGTAGCGGCGGCAGTCACACGAAAACTTCAAGAGAGCTCATTCGATGTGCTGGTGCTCATTATAATGATGATCCTGCTCGCACCCGTGGATGCGACCTCTGGCCACGTTCGAACCACAAGACACTCGTTAGGGTGCTTGCAACTCTTACCTGCACCCCGCGCTAAATGTCCTGGAGATCTACATGCAGGGTTCGCCAAAAGCTCCCACGTCAGAGTTTGCTTTACAGAGTCGTGTAGTGGGGCATTTATTATGATAGCCTCGATTCTCAATATATTTTATTGGATAAAGTGTCCTTATAACCTACAGAGATCTCCCTTCGTTTAGCTTTATAGGCGCCCAGAGTGCCAGAATATGCTGCTAAACATCAGACCCTGTGGTCCGGGAAGTTTTGATGTACCCTGTACCCTGTGAGGTCAGCAAATCAGACCTCAGCCTCACGCGTGAGTTTGAGGTTGAGTGAGGTCGTCATTCGGTGAGGTCTAAATTTTGAGGTCGAGACTTTTTGCAGTTGCCACGTCTTACTCCGACGAGTGCCGCTTCCGAGAAGGAGTTGCAGCGCACCACCGCAGTGTTCATGGAATGACGCGTGGTGTTCGGTTTCCCCTGTTTGGGCAACCGGATGCCACAGTTCCCTCTTAGCTTCCGGTGCTGCGCCGTAATGTCCGTTCAGCCCGTGCCTACAGGAAGACGCACTCATCTGGTCTGGTCTTCCCGGAAGGAGTGCTGCTGTCACGGCACCCCCCCCCCCCCCCCCCCCTCCCCCCTTCGGCTCAAACTCCCGGGAGCCGGCAAAGCCCATAACTTACGTTGACCCGCGGTAGCTTTGTTTGATGCCGTAAACAAATAAGTCCAGTCCAACAAACACGCTATAAATTCGTCGCAGCGCGGATGGCCCCAAGCAAGACTGCTTCGTTTTCTTGCTTAATTGTTGCCGGCGCTGACGTCACGGTTCTTGCCTTGCAGTCAAATAAATGGATCCTGCTGTATTACATGGTGATTTAACCGGAACTGGAGCAGTCGGCACAGGCGAGAGAATGTGATTGAGGTTGCTCCTAACAAGGACACATGCTGATTCGATGAAAAGTGAACGAAGCCAGAAAAACCTGTATAACACCGTCGAAGCTTTAGATCGGTGTCTTCCCCTTTCGAATGTCACATTACTTGCGTATAATCCCGTTCCGAAATGCAAGCAGATGCGAATATAATTTCACTTTTATGTCCTTCCGGATAACCTCTCTTTTGGTCTCGTGTTCCTTGTCGGAAATTCACATATTATGCCGAAACCCCACAACACGAGGCGAACGTACCAGCATATATAGCGGTGTTATAGTGGCAAAATGTGCAAAGCTATAATGAATGTATGATGTGGTAGCTGATTCCTTGTCCTTTTTTTCTAATGAAGATGTGTGAATAGAACTGATTAGGTGCTGGCACTGTGTTGCTGAGTCGATGTTTCAACACTTCTAATATGTTCTTTATTTGGTCACGCTGTTGTTAATAATAATTCGTTTTTTTGGGGGAAAGGAAATGGCGCAGTATCTGTCTCATATAGTTGGACACCTGAACCGCGCCGTAAGGGAAGGGTAAAGGAGGGAGTGAAAGAAGAAAGGAAGAGAGAGGTGCCATAGTGGAGGGCTCCGGAATAATTTCGACCACCTGGGGATCTTTAACGTGCACTGACATCGCACAGCACACGGGCGCCTTAGCGCTTTTCCTCCATAAAAAAACGCAGCCGCCGCGGTCGGGTTAGCTTCTGTTTTTAGTGTGCGATTTTTGTTTGCAAGTTTGTAATAATTATTTTTGTATTTTTTTTTCTTTTCTTGTATGCGCGGCGGGTGCGTTTTTGTTCAGTTAAAACGCTAAGGCGCCCGTATGTTGTGCGATGTCAGTGCACGTTAAAGACCCCCAGGTGGTCGAAATTATTCCGCAGCCCTCCACTACGGCACCTCTTTGTTCCTTTCTTCCTTCACTCCCTCCCTCTTCCCTTCCCTTACGGCGCGGTTCAGGTGTCCACCGATATACGAGACAGATACTGCGCTATTTCCTTTCCCCAACAACCAAATATTATTATTAATATTATGATCAATGAGGTTGGCGGCCTGCCTTGCAGACGACCAGGCACTACGCGTTATCTTTCCTTTAACTATTTTGCAGAGACCCACCGTTCACCTTAAACGGCTTCGCAGAATGCTCGCGCGGTGCTCGTGGGTAATAAACGTCGAGGATGTTGGCGTACCATTGATTAGTCCAGTTTTGAAGGAAAACAAGTGATTGCCTTAAAGCAGCTTGTCTCAGACTTGTTGACGAAATGGTACCCAGAATTCTGTTTAGGCTTATAGTATTTAGGCGTTCCTTTTTTGTTCCGGGTTGTTGGGGGGGGGGGGGGGGGGGCTGGAAAAAGAGCGGAAAACCGGGGTGCTCTTGACAGAGAGAGAGCGGTTCACGGTGCCCACTGTAGGCCAGCTGTTTTGACCCGTGTGATTTCAATAGTCGGCGCAGCGTTCGAAGACGTAATTTAGCCCGTTCCAGCAAATGACAATAATAATAATAATAATAATAATAATAATAATAATTGGTTTTTTGGGGAAAGGAAATGGCGCAGTATCTGTCTCATATATCTTTGGACACCTGAACCGCGCCGTGAGGGAAGGGATAAAGGAGGGAGTGAAAGAAGAAAGGAAGAATAGGTGTCGTAGTGGAGGGCTCCGGAATAATTTCGACCACCTGGGGATCTTTAACGTGCACTGACATCGCTCAGCACACGGGCGCCCACTGAGTCATGGGAGAATTCCCAAGATTTCGAAACCATTACCATCGCCACCTGGAGGGAAGTGGCGCAAACGGGGGAGGGTCTTGACCTCCCAGGAACATCATCATCGTTAATTATTAGCTGCGATTATTCCTTTTTTCCCGCAGAATTATTGTCTTCTGTTGCTGGTAATGTACAATATTTAATCAATATTCAGGAAAGTTTCAATTTGGTAGCGGTATATTGACTTCCCCGGGACCATAAAGATGCACTATTATCATCGTTATCTCCATCACCTCGAAGGTGAACGGCATGTGTCGCTGCATGATCGTTGCAGTACGTCACACATGAGAACTGTCGCATTTACCTGCTGGACAATCCGTATCTCATTAATGTGGGCCGAGCTGTGGGCACTCTTTGTAATGTGTCATGCGTGCGTGTGTAGTAATGTGGAATCCATGGTCTTAGAAATGGGGGGGCGGGGGGGGGGGCGGGACCTGGTACGACGTGACATTTCATCGCTGTCACGTGACTATGACGTCACATTACATCGGTGTCACGTGACCTGGTACTATTTCGTCACACTCATATGATGTCATCATTAATACTAATTAGTCTTAGGTTTACCTCATCACATTAATAAGCATTGGTTAGGCATGCTGATCCAAGTATGTTAATTAACATTATTTATGGTATGGCGTCACTATCGTCACGTGACTCGTCGGCTCGTGGCGTCACATGGTGACGTTTCTTGCGGACACTTTTTTGCGGATATGACCTTGAAACTGAGCCATCTAATGCTTTCTCATTAATAAAAGAAGCCGTTCGCTTCTACAGAGGCATGAAGACAGCGCGCCTCTGTTGGTGTACTACAGTCGCAGCTTGTTTTCGAAGGCAACATACAGCTCTGAAAAGAGCGTTTGCTGGGTAGTGGTGGCCAAATTTTCTTCTACCCTCAAGTCTAAGAAGAGTATCGCAAATACCCCCCCCCACCCCCCTCCCCCGTTCTCCATATCTTTGGTAGATGGTGTAGAAGGTCTGCGTTTGTCAACTGCCGGCTCGTGGGTGAATGAGCGAGAGGCTTCTAATATGAACAAGCATACACGAAGCAGGCTGCCAAATATTGACGCTGATAAGCTTACAATTAGTTAGTAAAGCAAACTTAATGAAAAAAGTACCCTCCGACGTACTGATGGTAAACGCCTAAGGGACACCCCTGTCCGCAGACCATAAATTCTCCGAGGGTTCATCCCAGTTTATAAACTTCTCCTATTGCGTGCACATCAATAGAGTATGTACACTCCTTAATTAATAATTACAGACCGCTTAGTGCCGCTATTGTAATAACTAGTCATTACATCATTGCGACTTTACTGTCTCACAAGATTCTCAGAATTGTTTTTAACTAGTAAAATTCATAACCGCTTTTTGTTTTCTGAGGTCGAACAGTCGACCTCAACCTCAAAATTTGAGGATGAGTGAGGTCACCAGTGGCCTCAGTAAAAGTGAGGTGAGGTCGTCTCAGGAGACCTCAACCTCAACTGATGAGGTCGAGGTTGAGTGAGGTCGGCACATTTTCTTTGAGATTGAGGTGAAGTCGAGATTTTTGAGGTAAAATGCCCACCTCTGCACGCAGCTGCCATGGCCGCGGCCAATAAGCGTCGTCGCTCCGGCATGCAGGTCAGGAACCTTTGCCCCATGGGGAACCCCCGCGCGACAGTGCCGACCTTTGAGCGTGCAAAAACTGACGACAGGAGAGGGAAGCACGAAGACGCTGAGATTCAAATTTTGACTGCAGGTAACTTGATCAGCTTCTACAAAACACTTGAAAGAATTCTTGCTGCATGCTATTCGTGAAACGGCGTCCATTAACATCCCAGAAATGGCGCACCTTTCTTAAGAGCCTCTTTCGGAGCCCCTTTAAGAAGCACAACCCACGATCTGTAACCAGAATTGACGGCAGTAAGTCAGCTACGCTACAAAAAAACAAAAACAAAAAAACAATACGTGCAGCTTCAAGCTTTCCGTACTTCGACGTTCATCAAATTAAAGATTACTAATTTTCGTCTCTATGACAATTAGCTTTTCGTGTCCCTGAAATCAGAAATCCATAAAATAGAACATAACGGGAATGTATTATTGAAAGCAAGATGTACGCAAAAGGATAAGAAGATCACGACATTACACCCCGTCTTAGCCTGTACCGCCAAGGCAATAAAAATAATGGCCGGCGGATCTGAACTTTCAGTATTTCGTCGTTAATTAATAACGCCTACATAGCGGAACAAGAAAGACTAAATCTCTTGATAAAAAAGTGCTTATTATATCGTTATTATGAGTAAATCGGAAAAATCTAAGCGTTTGAGACGCCTACGCCGACGACACCGGATTTCCTGCCGAATGAAGGTTTAAAACCGAAAGCTTTACTGGCCGCTAATTTGCGATTTCGCCGTGGCGGTACTCCGAGGAGGCACATGACGTCACAACGCGCGCCTCGACGTGAACGAGTGGTCGTCATCATCATCATCAGCCTGACTATGCCGACTGCAGGGCAAATGCATCCCCCATGTCTCTCCAATCAACCCTGTCATTTGATAGCTCCGCCCACCCTATGCCCGCAGACTTTCTAATCTCATCCGTCCTCCTAACTTTCTGCCGCCCCCTTCTCTTGGAATCCACTCTGTTACCCGCAGTAAGGACCAGCGGTTATCTTGCCTTCGCATTAGAGCATAAACCGACAACGTTTACAAGAAGCATTTAGCTATAGTTTAGATACACTCTCATGTGGAGCAGTTAAGATATTACGTTTTGTACGCAAAGCATTACTACGACAATAGGTGTAAAAGAGAGAAACTGAGGAATAGAATAGAATTACGGAAAGCATACACAGCGTACCTCGCGTGTACACAAAGTACGGGAATATGCAGGAATTGCTACGTTCCCGCGATGTTTAATAAATTCAGATGAACACATTAGCGTGGCATAATTCAAGGTACTCAAGGAAAGGTTCAAGATTATTTGCTTAGAGAATGCATTTCCTCTCTTTAGTCGTTACCTCCTTGTGTAAGATTGTAATGTAAATATAACATTCAGCTCACATGTAAACGTAAATATTCAGATTACAAAGCAGCATGTAAAATTTATATGCTGTAATTTTACTTTGCACTCGCCTAGTGATCGCAACAGCGGTTTTATTTATGTATATGGATAAACGAAGGCGCGGTGAGTGTTGCCTAAATTTCATGGTCTGTTTAGGTGATTATTTTTCGGGGTCACAGTCCTGTCTGATGAACTAGCGGCATATACTCTATTGTTAGATGCAAATAAGATTTAGTCTGATGCAAATAATATTATTCTTTCCGTGCATTTAAACGGAATCTGTGGTTGCTAGTAGAATGTGCATATTAATAAGGTCCTGTTGCACTATGTTCTTTTACCACCGTGAATCAACGGCTGCCTGGGTCACATACAAGCTCGACAACGTTGAAGTGGGGCAGAATACGCAATTGATGATTTTGTGTAAATAAAACAAAATAGAATAAATTAAACGATGTGTTACCCCAAAAGAAGGCCAGCGCGAAGATTAAAATTACACAAATGAGGGCGCTGAAATGGATGTGTGAAATAACAAGAAAGGGCAGACTCCGAAGCGACCACAGGGATGGTTGCAGTGTCAGATATTGAATGAAAAACTCAAGAGGGAATACATGCGTTGGTTTGGTCATGTAACGAGGACGGTCGACGAACAAATCGGAAAGGAGGTGATGAAACTTGAAATCGGTGGGAAGAGGACGGAAGGACGCCACAGGAAGAAGTGGCAGGACGATGTGGAGGAAGATGAAGAAGGTGGTGGAAAACATTTATTGCCAAGCAATACAGAGGGGGGGGGGGGGGGGGGGCAAACCCCCTAACATAGCACTGCCCTTACAGGGCAAAGGACAGCCCTTGGAGGGTTATCCGTTTCAGGGCGTCGGTAATTATCCGGCGCTGGTCAGCAGCAGCGGAGCTGGCCAGGAGAGTCTCCCAGCACGACTCCGCCGTGGTTGGGGATGGAGGGTGTGGGAAGGCAGGACATGTGAGAAGGACATGAAGGAAGTCTCCCGGTTTCCCGCAGAGCTTACAAGAAGAGAGGAATTGATCGGGGTAGCAGACATAAAGGAGAATGGGGTAGGGAGCAGTTCGGGTCTGGAGGCAGCGCCAATGGGAGGCCTGGGCTAAGGTTAGGGAGGGAGCCGGCGGTGCGTAAACGCGCCAGGTATCCCGGTAGTAGGTAAGAACATCTCTGAACATAAGCAGACGCTCCTGGGATGGCGTTGGAGGTCCAACTCCGGCCCGGAAGGTGAGACCTCGGGCGAGGGAGTGGACCTCCTCCTTACCCGGAGGCCTGCGTGTGCGGGGGTCCAGATAAGGGTTACGGGGTGGGTGGGGTGCCAGAAGCGTAGAAGCCGAGCCGCGGTGCGGGTTATCAGGCCTTTGGCGAAATTGGATGAAGAAGCTCAAGAGGGAATCGATTAATGTCCCGGTGATGTGGAGTGGTCTTACGGAAAAAAGAAGAGACCTCGTATGAAAATGGGACAAAAACGTCAAGAAGATCCAGCTGCTGTCTAGCCACTTTTCACACGAGCGATTTGCTTAAGATCTCTAAATAGGCTTCCGTAATGAAAGCCAATAAATACTGCCAACCCGAGTCGAGGGGTGGGTAGAGTGGCGAAGGGGTACGTACGGCGTGTCACACGATGATTGGTGGACTGGACCACGCCACCGTCAGGGGGGAACTCTAACACTAACGCATGCTCTGCCGTGCAAGCCGCATTGATCATTTGTGACTTTAGAGCGGCGCTCTTAGGCGCCCCTTTCTGAATTCCGGGTCGCAATCGTCGGCGTTTTCGCCGAAGTTGGAGTTACTCTAAAACTTCCTAGAGTTGCGCGTTTGTTTTCCCTGCGCTGCTCACGTCTCTATTGGCTAAATGTGATCACATGGTTGGATGAAAACCATCCATGCACTGCGGAGAATCCAACTCCTTTGCACCGTTTGCACTAGACCATTGCCGACAGTCCATTCGTACACCTACTGTTATCGTGCTTTGCGGCATTTTATTTTGTGTGAGTCTAAACACGGTGATTTCATATCAGTAACAAGCAATATTATCACAAGTGTTCGCCAACTGTTAAAAATAAAACATCTGTGAATTCTGGAATTTACAACAGATGACGCCACCCACCCACCGCATGGCGAGTGTTTTGCTGGTATTCGTAACTGACTGAGACAGGCCTGAGTGCAGCAGACGCATTGCTAGCAAGCTGTGTCATTCAATGCAACCGTAATCCGCCTAGAGTAAAGCAAGTTCGGCAGACAGAACCAAATGTATTGTGCCTGCACTCTCTCCAACCACAGCGTCAACTCCTCCTGCATGCAAAAGTTGCGGCTTTCCCTCATAATGTGGATGCTAGGGAGAGCAATATGGAGGACCTACGCCCAACTCTCGGGAAAACCGATCTTTTGGGCTGTGGGGAGAACGTGGGGGGAGCTAAATCTTCAATTTTTTCCTGCGCTACGAGCACAGTCCAGTGCCGAATATGGCGGCGCCCGTGAACCTGTTTGTGAAAACGTCTTACAGACATTTTGTCTATAAGGTCTTACGGACCTGTATGTGAAAGGCCCTCTTCATAAACAGGTAACTATAGGCGTAGTCGCATAACGAGCCACCTGCCACGTCTGCCGCGGAGAGAGGCCGTGGCAGGTTGTTCTCTGTAATTCTTTACTTCAGCATACCACAAAACTAAAACATGATTTCGCATTACCGACTAAATAAAAATAATGTGATGATTACATCTTCGTAGTAATGCGGATAATGAGCCTATGGCAGGTTTTCCCAATGTTACTTAGTAACGTTGAGGTTTTTCGTTGTGCTTTTGCAATTTGCGATTCACGATTTTATAGTTTCGATTATGCTGGTCCATCTGCACCTTTTGTAATGGATGCGCCGCTGCGCCATGTAGGCGAATGACCAAGTGGGAAATGACAGAGTTTGTTTTGATCTTATTTTATTATCGGTACACAAGGCCATCAGTTGGTGACAATGAAGGCTTGTGATCGGAGCCTTGCGTTGATATATTACCTTCGCATGACACCGACGCGGACACTCATTGACGGGTACACTCATTGACAAGTTAGAAAGCGTACAGAAACGTGCTGCAAGGTTTGTGACTGGGAATTATAATTTTCATATAAAGAGTTCAGAACTTCGCGACCGTATTGGGTGGAAGACTTTGGCAACCCGAAGAAAAATTTGCAGGCTGAAGTTCTTGCATAGCATTTACAATGATTGTACCGGTACTAATAAAAACACTTATTTAAAGCAGCAATCTTACATTTCGGAGAGACTAGACAACACGAAAAAGATTGAGTTATCAATGCCGCATTAATGTATTTAAGTATTCGTTTTTCCCTAACACAATTCTGGACTGGAATAAGCTTCCGAATGATGTGGGTTGTGCACCTTATTTCCAAAGTGCTGTTGAAATGGTGATATGATGTATTTCTTCCAGGTCTCGTACGTTTCAGAAGCGCTGTGCCGATCTATGTTATGTATTTTTTTAGTCTACTTATAGTGTTGTTGTTACCTTGCTGACATGTTCCCAATATCTTCTTTGCATGTGTTATTGTATGTAGCTATATACCCCCTACAATAATGCCTCATGGGCGCTGTAGGTACTTGCAATAAATAAAAAATAAATAAAGAAGACGGGGTCGATATGTCAGACGGCGTGGGGGTTGGCTTGGAGGCAAAGGTTTTCCGACTGAACCC
Source organism: Amblyomma americanum (assembly GCA_030143305.2). Taxonomy (NCBI): domain Eukaryota; kingdom Metazoa; phylum Arthropoda; class Arachnida; order Ixodida; family Ixodidae; genus Amblyomma; species Amblyomma americanum. The sequence goes on along the minus strand of JARKHS020010470.1, from coordinate 275,632 downwards.
GCGTTATCGACTGCTTGCGCTTCTTCGTGTCCTCATTGAAGTCGCCGACGTGCAAGATGTTCCGATTATTTAACCCTCAACAGCGCTTGCGTGATGAATTTGATGGCTTTTGTTTGGGAGACTTTCGGCGAGATGTACACGCACAGACGACGCTCATGCCAGTTTGCCTTTTCACCGCGCATGCGCTAGCTCCCACGTGCAGAAGGCTCTCGTGGAGCACGGCATCCGCTCGCGTGTCAGGCAAACCGCTTCGACAGTAAATGGAGGCACCAGCGCCAACATTGCTCCTTCCGTGAACGCCAAATAGAGGAAAAAGCGGCGGCCCGTGCTGCGCTTGAGCATCTTCTCGCTTGCCAGCCCTGGCTTCCCGCTTACGTGCCCAGCACTTCACCCCAGTCGCAAGATCCTCCATGCGACTGAAGCGAGCTTCACCACACATGACATCTCCCGAACGGGAATTTAAACGCCTTAATGCAATGAGGTTTCCTAAGCCGACGGCAGCGCCCAAACATACCCTAGCGGCGAGGCACTAGCGTCCTTGCTCTGCGGAGGCTGCGTGTCCGATCTCCTGAAGCAGCGAGGAACGCTCAAGACACAGAGTGCGTGGAATTCATTATCAAAGTAACGCTAGGAAATAAATGCCCAGTAGCGGGACCATGTGGACATCTCGATCTCTGTGCCGCGGAGGAATGAAGAAAAGAGTGAAACAATAGACCATGGTGCAGAACGAAGCTATGAATCAAGCGTGCCTCTCTCTCGACATGTACAACGGTTTCTCGTTTTTGGCCCCCCGGTTGGTTAAACCTCACCTGGCTCGTACGCGGAGATTACAAACTTTTATCGCGATCTAGGATGCACGTATCCCGCCCCTCACCCCCGATCTGGACAGGGCGCAAGCCACGAAACTCAGACGCCTACAAACAAAGGCAATTCTTATCTCCTGCCGATTATGTTTGATCACAAACGGTGACTATGATCCCACCTGCCCGCACTGCGGTAACGGGACGCACGCCGCCCAAGACCATATATTACGGGAATGCGCGAGCACACCCCCTCCGACGACACTCTTGAAAGCTCCCTCGGCGGAGGAATGGGACAAGCTGTTGGCCAGCTCAAGGAGAACAACGCAGCTGGCCCTCATTACGCGAGCTCAAGAGGTGGCCCCCGACTGGAGGCCACCATGGACTCGCCCCAGCCCCAACTAATCCCATCCATTTTGTGGCAGTAAAGTTGTAGCCACCACCACCTCTCGTTTTTATCGCCAGGCTAGTGGCAAAGGTCGGAAGGTTTGGGTAGAAGCGGCAGCCGCCTGGTCTTTACAAGTTAGAGTCACTGGAAAAATTCTGAGGACAAGAAGAACTTCATTTTCCACTGATGTAGGAGGCCCCCTACTCCCCGTCCCTGGCACGCAGGCTCAAGGGACGGGGCCTCCGCGACTAGACAATCGAAGTCAGTGATTCTTCGCGGTTTTCGTCGCCAGACAGATGACTCCTTGCTGTTCGGCAGGGGACTCGCTTCGCAGCGAGGCCTCCCAGGAATCTCTACTTTTAATTTCCTTCCTGACGCCTGGGGAGACACGACATTGTCAGATTATATGATCAAGAGTACCCCTTCCTCCGCAGATTTTACATTTATCATCAGGTCTATTTTCTACTCATGTGAGGAACAGCCAGACTGGCCTGGAATTCTGAGGGCACTTAAGTCTGCCTACATGGAGGAATGCGAAAGCATGCAACTTTCTAATACGCTGGTTTTTCCACGACGCCAGTACGGAACATTTTAATATATTTTTATTTATTTTAATTCATTTTTAATTTGTCGTGTTTTATTGTTTTATTTTTTTACTTTATTTTAGTTTTGATGTCCAGGTGCTATGTCGATGTCCATGGCTGTTTTGATATCCAGGTGCTATGTCGACGTCCATGGCTATTGTGTCGTCGAAGTGTAATTAATTAATTACAATTCATCAACCAAATATTTCCCACAGCAAGATCTCATCATGCACTATCTAATACAATTTAACGAAATAGGCGCTTACAGGGACACTACGCACAACACCATCCAAATATTGCACTCAGCGAAAATTATCACACACTTCTTTTGCTGTTTGTTCGATAGCAAGAGGCGTATTTTTTGCTGAGAAAGTTGATTTCAAGATCCTCTTGCCGGCCGATTCAAACTTGTTGACGTTTTTACCGAAAAGGGCATTTTGCCACCGTTCACACATTATACATGCGAAAACCACCGGTTAATGTCACCTATATTTCCTTTCTTAGTCTACTCTGTTGCCCATGAGAGTTTAGTTTCCGTTGAGAGTGGACTCTTTGTGAATAAAACGCTGTACCCTATCAACGGAGGTTAACTTAATTTGTCCTCAGCGTTCTTTAAGAGCTGCGCTATAAAAATCATTACAAGCTGCCTACTGGTATACCTCATACGACAAGTCTTGACCCACTGCCCCATGGCGCATGTGATTGACGCAGCTTAGACGCAGAGCGTCCTCCCCTCTGGTTCTCCTCTCACTTACTTCTGCGCTCCGGTCGGCGCACGCCTCTTCTCCTCCACCTCCACTGGTTGAAAACAAAACCGCCAGCTCCTACTGCGCATGCGCAGCTCATGCTAGTGACATGCGCATACGACAGATGGCGGCAGCTAACAAGCGCACACTTGCCACTTTGCAGGCACAGCTGGCTCCTCGTGGAGCAGGATCGCATGTGTGTCTCTTGCCTGTGTTTGTTTTCAACCAGCAGCACACGAATTTTCGCCGCTCGGCTCACCAGAGAGCGCCAAATCTTGACAGCCCTGACTTGCACGCATAGGCCGGGAACATTCCCCTTAGGAGCTATAGCACTCTTAACTCGATTGATGAATGAAATTGCAATTACTGTGTTCTTTATTGCAGCCAACCCAAAGCCTTGGGAGTCTGGTTGCGAACAATATATATTGTGCGTGAGCGAAAGTGAATGTGTGCGCTTTGTACCAGTTCATGGTTCATCATATAGTTATCTGGTTAAGTCCCCCCTCAGGCTATGTCCAGGAACACTTCACCAGTGATTAAATGATCAAAGGGCGCAGTACATCGCTCTGTATGGCCAGAACCGAAGCAAATAGCACGCAGGTAAATAAATGTGAATGAGCGGGCACTGCCAGGATAAAATGCAGCAGGAGGAGGCGGATACCAAAGGGAAACATCCGGCTGGCGCTGGGCGGCCACGTGCACTTCCCAGAGCAAAAAAACAGTTTATCCTCCCGTTACCAGAGGAGGAAAAAATGCCAAAAGTGGAAGCTCAGCTGCCTCCATTTGCAGCTCTAATGAATCGAGCACAGACTATCCAGTTTCGCTTGTCATGTGGCACGGATCCACGAAACCTCGCTTCAGTTGCTTTGTTCACTTCCCTGTAAAAACAAAGCCTGCGCACATCTTAATGCTTCTGAAAAAAAATTACACGTTAACGACTGTGTGCTTACTGCAGGGATGCATGCGCACAGTGCCGTTAATTATTACGTTCGCAGCATAGCCCTTTTTCGCTAAAAGGGGTGTGGTCCGAGTGTGTGGAGTCTCCACCCTCTGATGGGTACACCTCCGGGCACGGGTCGGTAAAAATGCACCCCCCACTCAACCACCCGGTTACATTTTCCGGAAGTGCTACCAGCAGAGGAAGTGCTAACGAACACTCCTAGCACCTATTTGTCCCATATCACATCGTATAATCGCCTGTTCTGTTTTTTAATGCCCAAAGATGCATTACAAAGTGCTTAAAATGTAATAAATTGTGACTATTACAAACAATTCTGAAATAAATGCGGAATATCCTCTGAGCTGCCTGTTGTTTAAGTAAACACGTTTACTAGAAACGTTAGAAACATCACAGGCAGCTTGTGAAGTTTTACAGACAAGAATTATTGGGAAAGAGGATGTGAAAATGTAGTCGTATGAACACATTCCTGCGTCAAAAGTGCTGCGGTCTTAACCAAGGAAATCCATATGGTTATTGGCGTGTCTGATGTTAGAATAAAGGTTTGATTTGTATGCTTTACTGACGGTCTTAGCAGACTAACGTGGTAAAGTTGATGTTCGCCTGGAAGGCGGCTATAGCTGTTTCCAGGGGTTATGCGCCTTCGGTTGAAGCCAATGCGTAAATTGTGGCGTATTCAGTTTTACAAGTGCGGGATAATTACCTACATCGCGCAGGCAACTCTAGCGGCATATTATCAGCGCATCTGCCTTTTCGTGGCTGTGTTTATCAACCAGCCGACCAGGATCGTGTATGAAAAGCACCACCCTTCAGCAGAGGTTGCTTCCACCTTTTGTCTGAGCGCAGCTCCTGCAGCCGTTAGGACGCTGCACTCGTCTTACCTGTACAGTCGAGTCTGATCAGGTTCTGATGATCGCTCGGACACTGACCCTGTTCTGGTATTTTCAAAAGACTGCCATAGCTCCTTGACCTGCTCTTGGAGAGTTAGCTGTATTCAGTGTGAAAATGTATTCCATCAGCGACCTCATTGAGCCAGCTATTCAAGACACCTGGCTAAGCTCTTTACATTACCACAAAGGCAGACTCTGCCTCTCAGACCTCGATCTACGCCGCTCGTACATTTGCTGGTCGACAAGAAGTACTTTCCACCTCCGATGTTGTGCAGTGCAGTACATGCTCTGCATGCGTTTTGTACGCAGTGTGTAAGGGGCAAGTTGTAAGATATCTTACAGACCAGTCTAGAACGTAACTGCGACGACCTCTATTACGTAGTCTCCAGAGTACTCATCTTGATTTTCTAGTTCGGAGCGCCTCATGCGCGAATAGTCGCTCACATCGTTTCGTCATGCGCCACACGTCCTGCGTGCTAGCTACGGACGCATCGAGGTTCGGCACGCAAGGGGAAGGCGTTCGACAAATTCGTGCATCACGCACCATAACCACAGCTATAGCCTCTCCGCTGTCACAATCGTTTTCGCCCATTGAACTCCAAATCGCACCGCGAAGTACTTGTTCGTACTAGCAGGAACACGCTAAGTGCATGAATTCCCCAAGCGGCAAAACTGTGGTTCACCGAAGATTGCCGCGGGCATTAAGGCCAACTAAAGTTCCTCGGGGGCCGCCGCGGTGGCTCAGTGGTTATGGTGCTCGGCTGCAGACTCGAAAGGCGCGGGTTCGATCCCGGCCGCGGCGGTCGAATTTCGATGGAGGCGGAATTCTAGAGGCTCGTGTACTGTGTGATGTCAGGGCACGTTAAAGAACTCCAGGTGGTCGAAATTTCCGCAGCCCTTCACTAAGGCATCCCTCATAGCCGGAGTCCCTTTGGGATGTTAAACCCCCATAAACCATAAAGTTCCTCGGGCTCAGCTCGGCCGCCTAGCCTGGCCCGAGCACGGGGGCTGAAATTGGCCTTAGACCGGCAGTCCATTGCCAAACGACCTCGAGGCGACGTGTACAACTAATGCATCGCCGACTTGCCAATCACCAGTCGTTGTATGCCCATGCATGGCGAGGAAAAATTCCAAGCAGCAGAATTTCACTCAATTTCAATTATGCAGATTGTGACTTCATACATAACTTGGGTCATTACAATAAAAAAACTGGCCAAAGTTTACGCTGTTTCGTCAGGGTGCACTGACGGTGGACAAGAACTCGTTACTCATGGTCCTTCAATACTACAATGACCACGCTGAATGAAGTACAAAAAACGTTGCGTGTCGCACCAACTGCATCCAGCAGTGCGTAGTGAGGACCGAATCAGCAACCGATATCAGTAGCAACTAACACTACCTACCGCAAGCCTTCATATTCAATGTACAAGGTGTGAAACCCCACCTAGCATATCAAAGCAACGCACATGCTCAAAAAATTAAACGGCAAGGTTTCTGCGGAGCCACCAACATTGCTTCCTTGAAGCATTTGACGAAATTGCCTATAAAAATAAATGGCACATACTAAGGGTGAAGTACAAACAATTTCAGTGATCACAGTTACTGAATTATGTGCAGCTTTTAGAACTCAGTTTGCCTCCGAGGCGGGTCCGGCCGTCGGGACTCGGACGCCGCCATCGCATCATGCCGCAGCCTTGCGGTCGGGCGTGCTAGCCGGCTTGCGCCCACCCTGGTATGCGGCCGACCATGGGCCGCCATTCAGCCGAGATGATTGGGCGGTCAGGTCGGCTGCCGACCAGCATACCGCGTTGGCCTTTGCTCGGCATTCGGCCAATGCCACCACTTTGGAACCAATCATAACTCGCTTCACTCCGAAAACAAAGAAAAATTGCGTCAGAGGTAGCTGATGCCAGAGCTCACAGACGGTGCTTTGTTTGCAGGCCTGACCTCGAAAAGTTAAATGACAAAAGAAAAATGCGGGAGCGTCACGAGACAATTATGAAGCCTAGTCAGAAACAGCACAAGGGTGAAAGTTGGCCTCAACGCAGGTGGCTTGTGGGGAGTTTCATTGGGTAGGGCCGAGTCTCAGCCATTATGTGGGGCGCTCGATGAAGGCGGATTCACACTTTTCGGTCAATTAGCTATGGTTTCCCAAGCACTAGGAAAGAGGGAAGGGAGCCTAACAATAAGATTTAAAATTATCACACTACCTCCGCGACTCGCCAGTGTGAATCCGCCTTTAGGGAGAGAGTAAAGGGAATGGCTTCAGAAGAGCTTGGGTTGCAGGGGCCAGCCACATGACATAGCGTCCCCGTCTGAATATTTGAAAAAAATATTTTTCAGAATTCATTTCTCACAATAGGCTCGAAGCTATTAGTCAAAACAATGCCCATCAGCTGTGAGAACTCTGCATACATTTTGGAGGCAGAAGACCTATTTGTCTCCATTAGGGCAAAAAACGTGCCTTGTAGGACCAGTGAATCAGCGAAAACAAGCACACAGCACTTTCGCGAGCTTCAAATGACATGCCACACTGAACGCTCACACATCAAAACCACTTTAACAGCCGATCAGACGTGCCCCTTTGCTACAATATTTATCGACAGATGGCACCACCGTAGTGTTGGCAGATTCCCTGTTTAGAAGAAGCATGACTGAATTTGAGGGATTGTGCTTGCCTTGCGCTTAAGTTCCTGCATGCCATGGCTTCATGCAGCCAAATGGACAGCGTGCTAATGGCAGCATATGCTGGCAGTTTCCCTATTTTGAGGTCTCTTGCCCGTCAAAATAGTGCGTGTGTTCCTACACCATGTATTCTGTGCCCGAACACGGAGAGCGCAATAAACTTAAAAAGAAAAAAAGAATATTTTTGACCCTGCAAAAGCTAGCCACTGCAAAAATATCAGTGCTGACATATCGCTTCCCAGCCAAGTTTGGTTCCACTGGCATTATTTTACACACAAAAAGGATTCAAAGCTTCAAATTGAAGTTCTGACCTTGCCATTCAGAATACCACACAGGACACAAGTGCAATAAGCAAATATTCATAAACTTTATTACTTCCCAAGCACAAAATATCTGCCAAAAACCTAAACACACCTTAAAGTAAGAAGGGCCGCCCACTTTCCCACAGCAGTCCTCTTTATGCCTTTGGTTTGCCAATGGTGCCTTGGGGGGCGCACCACAGCAAGGGCTAAAAACCACCTCCAACTCATTCGCACACACATAAACACAGGAAAAAAAAGACGTGTAAAAACAGGTAAAAAGTAGAGTGTCATTGCACGGGAAAGGGCACAACGTCCACCTTTTCCACGGCTTTAAAAGCCGGGTAAAGGCCAGAATGGCCTGTGCGCCGATTGACGCCCTTGCTGAAGCCGTCCCAGTGGTTGCCCGCAATGCCAAGTGTGTCACCGACACGCATGTCGATCTCATCGGCTGACCGGGCTGTGTGGTTGTATATGGCCACCTGGTTGTGAGGCTTCTGGCCCCCAAAGTAGTAGATGTCGTCCAGTGAACGAAAGCGGTCGGCAGCGTCCACGTATGACAACTGCATCATCTCGTACGCCAAGCGGCACACCTGCACACGACCATACAGGCACCCGAGGTGAAGTGCAGGCTCACTCCTTTTTTTTATAATCTGGGACTATTCAGCTAAAGAACTGAATAAACTGGGTCAATATGAAAGCCTATAAAAAGATTCAAATGCTTAAAAGTACTCTGCTTATGCTGTTCAGCAAAGTTTTTCTTGTGAATATTGCAACATTCAGTGTCACTACTATATTTTTCACTTCAAAATATCTTTGCTATTTCCTGCTTGTTCTTGTCATCTCACACGGGAACTTCCCAATGACAAGACACTCACTCACTAGCACGGAGAAAATGGCCACAACTTAAAACGAGATTTGAACACTAGTGCATTAACAAGTTTGGTATAAATGTAAAGCACTCAAATGACTGTAGCTATGTGCAAGAGTGTGTTGACATTTAAGTGCAGTAACTGTGGCAGGCAGTAATTTTGCACACACATCTCGTATCAGCCCAGAAAATGAAACTATTGAGTTCTCAGTCAGAGCCTGACAAATGCTGCACCTTCTTTCTTTACTGTCTATCAGAAGAAAAGGTGACAGCCAACCTTTTCTAAACTTCGTGTGCCCTGCCATGTTTACCATCAGATGCCTATGACAACCTGAAAACTTGCACTTGACTACTGTTGGCTCATGTTTGACCCCCCCCCCAACCTGCTTTTATACTCTCCTACTACTAAGCCTTCCTTTGCATGCCATTACACAGCAATTACATCACAAAACAGATAGCTTTGACGGACGCATAAAGAAGTACACTAGCATTTCAAATTTCTTAATTTAACGCATTCCAAGGAGCAACTGACCGAGCTTCAAAGTGGGCACCAAAAATTTCGCCCGTTTCGCTGGTACAAACAGCCGTGGAGCTTCTTTAATAAAGGTAAATTTGAAAGTATTTAATTATTTTTGCAGCATAATTAGTGACCCCAAGTAATTTATTGGATCATTAAATTGTAAATTATCTGAAAATGTAATTAAGCTAGTTATTTAATTACTACTACTCTGTCTCACAACTTCACAACACTTCAAAATGCCGCATCACGTGCATATTTACCACAGCCATTTCCACTGTGGGATGAAAGTCTGAAAATGGCGTCACTGGGTCAGTATTGTGATGGTAATAGTGGTTTCATGTCTAAAAAATAAATGAAAACAATAAACAAAAACAAAAGGTAACGATGTGTTGGCCGCAGCACCTGAGCCGGTGGAAGATGAGACAGGAGAGAAAATGGGGAGCGAGAAAGGCTAGGGAAGAGATTGTATAAAACTATGCACCAGATCACATTCACGTGCACAAACACACAAAGAGAAAATGAACAGCACTTGCGTGCTGGTGACAGGGCGCAGATCTGCACCATGTGCGAGCGGTCAATGCCTCGCCAAGTGCCAACTAGAGAAATAGCAATTGAACTGCTTAGAAGCCTACCTGGGAGGAGAACGTGCAGACCAGGTAGTCGCAGCGGGAGAGCATGTGTATGTCGAGTAGGACTCCCCGCAGTGACTCGGAACTGTAGCGCTGCCCGAGGGAAGCCGTGTTCGCTATGCGGCTGTCCCCGAAAAAGTGGTAATCTGGGTACCTGCAGGGTGTGACAGCATACATTACACACACTCTTGTCACTCAGCCTGTGCTGAGAAACCTACAACAGCTCCACACCACAAAGAGCTCAACTTACTAATTTCGCTAACCTGTGAAAGTGTTCAAGACCTTGCTGCTGCCGACTTGGTATACAGTAGCTGCTGTGGGATGTATCTTACTACGAACGGGGACAAACATTTAACATGCCACCTACATTATGTTAGTTCCTTACATGTCTTGACAAATTGCTTAAGCTGAAATTTTTGCACATGAAATTTCAATAGATGCGGTGTGTTTATTACTGCTTATCTCTAAAAGCTTTAGAGGCGAAATCTGGACACCTCCCAGCCTACACATTGAAAGAAAAAAAAATGTAGGGAACACAAATTAAGTGCTGGGAATGCAACAGCATTGAAGTGAATTCTGCTAGGCATTCTTCTCCACCTGTCTCATGGCTGTTCGCTGTGTATGCCGTTCCTGAGCCTTGCCAACCCGACACGACAGAGCTGTCTAGAGGTGTCTGCACACAACCAAGTGCAGCTGCCAACTGACGCCGAGCCCGCCACAGCGCTGCTACGTCACGTGACCAGCGCACCTGCCAACTCGGTCATGTCAAGTGGTCTCACGACATCACACACCCCGTCGACCAGACGGGGAATTCCATCACATGAAGGCGGTCGCCGATGGGATTTTTCTCCAAAGAGGCTTTTAATGCTGTCCGCATTAATGAATGAATTAATGAATCAGCTGTTTATTTAGAAAGGGAGGCTCGAGGCCGTTTGTTAACAAAAAAGGGCAATCCACTGCGGGCCACGCTGTGCACTTGGTGCGATTCCGGCGCTGACGGCGACATGTGCCTCCACCACTACCGGCTTCCAAGTTTGCAGAATTCACGGCGGAGACCCGAGGCAAGGGCACAGTCCATTTCTCAGGGCAATGAGGCCAAACTGACCGCACGAGAAGGGACATGTGGGAAGGAGATGGCGCTTCCGACCCCTCCCCGTAATGACATCATTTCAAGCACGGCTGGGATAGCAGCAACCTGCGTCATGTTATCAATGCGATCTCGCCCTCTCTAGTGCTGCGACAGCACTCCTTTTAATTTTATTATAGAGAGATTTAGCATTGCGCGATCCTTGTGCCACCAGTGCACACACGCCGATTGGTCCCAAAGTGGAAGGCGTGCAAGCAGCTGGATGGCGCCTGACATTATCTGGAGGGTGATCTGCCCATGTGCAAAGGCTCCCCGTAGATGTGGCTGCTGATCGCGCTGTGCTAAAAATCTAGAATGTGCTTGGATTCCACACTAGAATTTACGCTGCATATAAGTGGATAGAAGGCTTAAAGTTCTACAGTGAAGATGAGCACACTGCTAATTTTGGTACTCGCATATCTCGAAACTTCTGTTTCTGTTGAAAATTATGTTTTTACCACTTCAAGTTAACCACAGTTTGCTTTATAACTACCCAAAGGTGGAACTATTTGTAAATCAATGGGAGAGGCATTGAAAAGCCTAATCACTGTTTAGCGCATGTCATTAAAAAAACTTGCACAAATATTCGCAAAAATATTCGCACAGCCATAGAAAAAAAATCGGCTGAACCTAGTAAGACGAGCAAAAGCATCTGTTAAGGTAAGCACATGCCATACGCCTTTGTATAGCAAACAGCGCTTCACGCGATGTCCGGTAGCTGCGAGAGTGCTGTCGGCTCCGCATATGCAGCTGTTGCGAGGTGCAGCAAGTCATGTGATTCGATAGTTGCGAGGCGAGCACCACCGGCTCAAAGCATGGAGCAATGGCTAGGTGTTGCGAGTCACGTGGCACTATGTCAGAGCCAAGCCTCCGCTGCTCCTGGTTTGAAGGTCAAATTTCATAGCCACATGACTTTCAGCTTTGTAGGGGGGGCAGCTTTCGCTCTAACCGGACCAGCATTCCTTCCCAGCCTCATGCCTGCCCGAAAATTTTTCAATGTTCCCTGCCCACTCACTTGGTCTTGGCCTCGGACAGCAGCTTGGGGTCATCGGTGGCCAGGTAAACACGTCGCGTCGGGGGCGGGCCGCCCTTGAGGGCAAGTCGCTCGAAAAAGTCGTGCACATACTCCATGTACTCCTCGAGGCCGTGGAAGTCGGCCTCAGTGCCCACCTTGTCTGTGCGTCGCACATGCACCCCCACCACAGGACCCCGGAAGCCCATGTCATGAGCCGCCTGGTCCAGGTACCGCTGCAGGCTAGGCTGCGGCCGCAAAAGGAAGCCCAGCACTTGCGACACCCACCACAGGGCGGGCTGGCCGTGCAGCCGAGTCAGCCGCGATGCCAGCTCGGCGGGCACAGCGAGCGGCAGGAAGGCTGGTCGCGGCTGCACGTTGTCAATGATGGGCAGCTCGACGACGGGGGCGCCAGCCACATTGGCCGACCATGGCACCGCCCGCTGGTTGCCAACTTGTGTGCAGCTGTTGCTGACGGGCTGGAAGACTGTCTCCCAGCCGGCGGATGAGTAACGCCACCCCTTGGAGTGGAGTATCAGCGTGCGCTGGGTGGCGTAGGCAGTGATGAGGCAGTAGGTGGCGTGGTGCACCTGGCAGCCGTAGCCGCACCCCTTGTTGAGGCTGCACACCAGCTTGGGCGCCTTGCTGCAGTCCGTGGGGTGCTGCAGCTTGGAAAGCCGCGACTGCACCAGCTCGGTAAGGGCCCGCGACTCGGTTTGCCGCCATGAGTCATAGCCGTCCGCTCGCCGCATCTCTTCCAAATCTAGCTGGATTGTGCTATCCAAGAAAGAATCAAGACAAGGAGGAAGGTTGTTTCTAGCCACAACTCAACTGGACTGCTTCAACAGCACACTGGTGCTGTGATTGGCATTGTTCCCACACCGAAACGCAGCCCATTGGAAACTGTAGCTGTAAACTCGTTATGCTCAACAGCATGGTGACCCGTCTACTTAGCCATGTACCACCTTTCTAAAGACAATAGAGACCAAACGGTACACTTCTGGGCTTAGTGCATTGTTCGTTTTGCATTGCCAGCATTTCCAATCCTTTCAAGGTGATAGGAACATCATCCCTCCGAATCCTTGAACTTCAGGGATGATACAATGGCCACACTACATGGTTTAAAAGCAAACTTCTAGAGCTCTTCACTTTTGAAAAAGGCTGCATGTGGCAGGTAACTTGCAACTACATGTAAGGGATGGCTACCCTGAATGAACACCAGTCGTTTCACCAGCTGTACATGCTAAGCTACCAACTAAGCACTTCAGAGGACATGCACAGTTACCACATATGAAGAAGCATGAATGCTGAGTACAGTCCTTTGCACAACCCTGCTGGCCAATCATTTAAAATTGATGTACCAACCTGCACCGAATGCACCATCAGCACCGAAAGGTATATGGGATTCAGGAGCCACGAAAAATATGAATTGTCATGCGCAACATGATAGGTGGGAGTAACGTGGTAGTGGTGGAGCTCCAGCGCACTGCACCGTGAAGGATGCAGGAGGCCCTTACTATTTTGAAGCAGTTCTGCTTTGACGGTCCCGATAGTATGCACGCAATAAATCATTGATGGAAACGCAAACACAGTCATTGCCAAGCTGTTCTCATCTCAAAATCAGGCAACCATTGCCCAGCTTTTCACCAAATAAATTTACCATGATGCAAGCAGTTCTTGCACCATGGTCATGTCATAGCAAATCTTCAGATTTACTATGACATGACTACCAATCTGAACACCTGGCACTACAAGATCAGAACATGAGCATAAAAGATAAACTACAGAGAATGTGACGAAACTGTACACTACTGGTCATGTTCTCAACCAAGCAGGGAACAAGTAAATTGCGCTACCAGGAAAAATTGTAGCACTAAAATTGCGTCATGAGAAAGAAGATGATTACTGGTGGTATTTATTGGTGCAAGTGCACTAGGGGCTGGAGCTAAGCTAGTTGCATCTGAATCACAGTTTGAACACAACACAAGATAAGCATGAGAAAGGAGGTCGCTGGCAGCCCTGTGAACCGTGGTTCTCTTCCTGCGTTTTCATCCCGCTTAGACCAACACGAAAACTATTAGTTACCAGGAAGATTCTGCAAGTGTTCGAACGTCCAACCACATATCAATTACTGCTAGATATGCTTTGAGGCTTTCGTCACAGTATAGGCACGATGGATGCAAGCTCATATTACAGAACCAACTTCCAAGAAAATGAATTCACAATGCGACGACACAGAAATGTACACTGTATCAGTGGTGTGCCTGGCTTGCTTCTCGAGTGTACTTAGCAAGCCTGTCACCATTAGCCTGGCAGTCGCTCTGCACACAGCACATACAGTGGCCAATGACATGGTTTGTGGCTGCATCTTTTGATAAACCACTGGTGCGAAGTTAAACATTGGCCAAAGTTATGCAAGAAAGCCAGTATGCATAATAGTGTACAAGCAAGGACTAACTCTTGTAGTCAGCACGATAAGAGAGAGTGCATTTTGGCATCTCTTGTGCTTCTTAGCCCCCCCCCCCCCCCCCCAATCCCTACTTCAACTTGACATTTTATTAATGCATCTCGGCTCAGTTTCAGTTCCCCTTACACAAGTCATCCTGCGTCAAACAAGGTTCCACAGATATGAAAAGATGAGAACACACCGGCGGTGCACAGCCAGGTCGTCAATAATGCGCTGCAAGTTGGCGTGGTCCTCTTTCTTGAGGTTGGGCAGCAGCTTCTTAAGCTGTGCCCGAGCGTAGAACCAAAGTTCTTGGACCCCATCCGCCACACGGCGACGGCGAACCTCATACTCCTCGCTTGGTTCACACACTGGTAGGAAGAAGGAGAGGGAGAGAGATAAGGGAAGTGGTCCTCACTGCCTCAGATAGCTTCCCTAAACTCAGCACCTACCTGTGTGCTGCTGTTGCCTTGCGCTGCTGTGTTCCTCCTTTTTGCTGGGCTCCCTGTGAGGGGAACCAGCAAGATGAGAGCCAGCAGTGAAAAATCACATAGGCGTCAGACCCAAGCCATTTGGGATATATCCCAAGTAAAAGTGGTTAGTCACATCAGCACGCGAGTTTGAATAACATTGTTTCTACATTGAGTTGTTGAGGGATTCCGTCTCTCCCTGTTCTAGCTTCCCTAGTTAGCTGAAGCAGCATAGCTAGTGCCTCAGTTTGAGAGTGATGGCAGGTCCAAGCCTAGGATAAATTTTTCTTCAGCTGCAAGCGCCTGAAAATGGCGCCCAGTTTATTTTTTGCAACTATGTGGCTGCACTTGGGTCAACATTATTTTCAAACATTCCTTCGGTATTAATATAGTTCACTAAACCAGCATTGCTGATGCCCTGGGCTAGAATGGGAGGTATGACTGGAAGGTAATAAGGAAGGTAATCTAAGCATGACAACTGAATTAATTGCATCTAATTTTATGTATACTTGAAAGCAACTGGTAACACAGTAGAATCTCATTAACTTAAGATCATTTAATTAGATCTACCACTTTATGGATGTCCTGGTTCAGTAAAAAAAAAAAATTATAAACCTTTCCATTATTCGAACTCAGCATAAATGAGACAAACTTTCGGTACCCCTTGAAGCTTGTATTAACACAGGTTTTGTGTATATTCAGGAATCACGATACATTCTCTCTGAAACACAAAAGTGAAATTATAAATAACGCGTCTTGTCTGAGCCACAGCAGATGAAAGGTCATAAGTGAATACCACAAGAAAGGAAGGCTGGCATTTAAGTACGTTCAGAGCATCAGCATTCTTTAAATATGTCACAAAGAAGTAACCCATTATGAAATGTCAGCCGCTCTGGTGCACATATGCTCCAAAGGCGGCTCCCCGAACTGGTTATAATATATACAGTCAAAACAAGCATGCTTACAGCCATTTTTATGACGCAATGTGAAACTGCAGCCACCTTGCAGTTTAATTTGCTGCGCGTTGTGCTTTATGCTGCGCATGTGGCTATAGACAGCATGCATGAAACACTGTCAAATTTGATTTTTCATCAAAGGAATTCATCGTTTGAATTTGTTTGAAACATCTGCTTTCTTTTTAATAACTTCAACACATCACAAGGACCTACAAATGCATTTTATCCAAGAATCAAGCTGTGGTCAAAAGTGGTGTGTCATAAAATCGTGTGAAATGCTTTTTCTTGCGTTTAAGTTTTGTGCACAGGAACAATGTGTGGTTTACTGTGACCGCAGCTACACATACTTCACATGTAGGTTCTGCTTGTTTCATGAGAATAATAGCCTTGTGCGCATAGCTTCGACATGATGCTCTTATACGAATTTCACTCTTCCAAGACAGCCTTTACTATGCACAGACCGGTACCTGCTTCATTATCCCACGCAGAGAGCCATTTACCTGTCTGTCTAATGCGTAATTTGCATTTCGAAGGGAGGCTAGCAAGTGCAATGAAAAGCCACTGCTGAATAAAACAGAAATCCTACTTTCCCGTCTCGAACCCTGTGTGCCCCACAATTCTACAGCTGAAAAAAATTATTTTTTTACCACTTCAGCTGCAGCAATATTGTTGTTGCTAAGCAAAAATACACATCTAGCCTTGGACCTGCTCTAAAGCAGTCTCAGCAAACCTTAAGACGCAGCATCAATCACATCCTCCTGATAAATCATTGCAATCATAGCTGTAATGGTTGTCTTGCAACCATTACATTTTGTATTTGCATATCGCCTTGATGTGTCTGTGACTATGACTGTTCCATGTTAAATGTCCATTTATAGTTTTTGTTGTTTATTTTCCATTTACTTTGATTATGATTACTTACTGTTTATAGTCCATTATTAACTATTATATTACAGGCACATAATTCGTGCTCAGTGTGTTGCATACTGCCCGCTGCAAGACACAGCTGTGTTCCGATGTGTTCTGTCGTCAGTTCTTGCGCCAATTTTTCCCCTGAGCAATAACGAGTAGTCACTGCTTCTGTCAGATATCAACCTCTCCTTACATGTAACAACAATATTCTTGCTAATGGGTAAACCACTCACCTGATGGAATTGAGCAAAGATCGCAGCTCCTCGTTCTGCTGTTTGAGTGACTCGAGCTCCCCCACAGCCCGTGTGAGCCTTGCCAGCACTTGCTCGTCCGGCTCACTGCTGTGGAACAGTGGTCCGCTGATCATCAGCACGACCAGCAGCCACATGACGAGCACGCAGGCAATCAGCTTGCCCAAGCCCATGGCCCTGTATAGAGTATTTCTTTTATTTCCGCATCAGACGAAACATAGAGCCTGATGCAGGGACTGAGGCTAAAGACTGGTGGTGCCTGACGAGGCCTCTGACCCTAAACAGTCCACAACGGTACGGATACAAAACAAATCTTAGAACAAAATAATAAAGTGTGCCTCCTGTAATCACAAAAGATAACAAAAAACTCTACATTTGACACTTGTACACAAACGTATTGCACATACTGTTGCACAGAAATGACACATAACAAATCACACATAATAGGATGCTACGAAAATTACATGAATAAATCAGCACAAATAGCTGTTGTACAAAATCATACAAAAAAGATATAATTGTGTCAGTGGAACTGAATAATACTGCTTGAAACGACATAAAAGCAAGATAAGAGCAATTTATAGAGTCATTCTGTGTTATACAGAGTTTTATGTTTCTTTTGTGAGACGACAGTAAGACATGAAAAACACTGTTCAATTATGGCTATACTTAAATTGGCAAGATAACAATAGCTCCCTAATCTGGCATTTAAATGCTTTTAATTTGCATTCAAAGTTTAGCTTACCTTCAAATTTGTTTAAGATCGCAGGTATTTGATACACCATTGTTTGCCTTCCATAATTTGTTTGGATTTTTGGTGTTCGATGTTTTCGGTGCCTCAAAAGGTATTCAGCGTTTTCAGAGTCAATAATTCCGTACAATTTCTTCTCATGCATTACTTGCAGAGCTTTTAAATAATATAACTGGTCTGCCTTTAGAATGCCGTGTTTCTTAAACAGAGGAGCGGTTCTTAAGTCCTGTGCATCGCCACGATAAGATTCAAAGCAGCGCAGGATTTTTTTCTGCGAAGTAATAAGCTTAGTATAATTGTATTGTGTAGTAGTGCCCCAAACCATTAAGCCGTAGGTTAATTTGGAGTAAAAAATTGAATCATAAATGTTATTTTTTAGCCAGAGAGGTATGGGCGCAGATATTCTGTAAAGACATCCAACTGTGCGGGCAAGTTCTACACTTAGGTTTCTTACGTGTACAGACCAGCTCAAGTCTTCCTGAAACCAAACACCGAGAAATTTTTGTGTCTGAACTTGTCTTATAAAGGTGTTCTCAAATTTCACGTTATGTTTGCGGTGTATAGGTTTGTCGGCAGGATGAAATATAACATATGTTGTTTTTGAGGCGTTTAATCTTAACTTGTTTCAGCTTAACTAGTTTGAAAGATGCACAAGGTAGTCATTTACAGAAGATTCTAGTGTCAGTAGGTTATGCGAAGAGAAGAAGACATTGGTATCATCAGCATACATTATCGTTTGAGCAGATCTATTTTGACAATGTCATTGATATAGACAAGAAACAGTAATGGGCCCAATATTGATCCTTGTAGTACTCCTTGCTGTAGCTTCGCGAGTGTTGATACGCATCTTAATTTTCACCAACTGATAACGATCATTTAGATAGCTATTTAGAAGATCTAGTACAATACCTCAGACACCGTATCTTGACAATTTGTTGAGAAATTAATTGAACTGTATGGAATCAAAAGCTTTCTGAATGTCTAAAAACAAACCTAGTGTATATTTTTTACATTCCATGTTTTCAATTATCCTGTCTTTGATGTGTACGAGAGCGTGTTCTGTCGACCAATGCTTGCGAAAGCCACTGACGTTGAGTTATCACCTGATGCTTTTCAAAAAATTAAACCAGACTCTCATGAATGTCGCTTTCAAATATTTTAGATATTGCAGGGAGTACTGAAATAGGTCGGTAGTTACATAAAGTATTTGCATCACCTCCTTTGAATATTGCAGTGACTTTGGCGATTTTTAATTGTTTAGGAAATACGCCTGTTTTTAGAGTGAGGTTAATTATGTGGCAGAGAACGTCGCATATCAAAGGCGATATTATTTTATTCACTTGGACGAAGTTCATCCACCCCTGGAGATATATTATTTTTAAGCTTGCGATTATACTTGAAATTTCACTTGGATCAGTAGGCCTCAGGAAAAGAGAGTGACTCAATATTGTGTCCACTGGCATACTGTCGTCGCGGACAGTTGCACTCGTGATATTGTAGGAGCCAGCATCCACAAAATGTGTGTTCATTGCATCAGCTAGCTGTTCACCGATGAGTGTTTTACCATCGAATATGAGCTACGTAATCCTATCCCTAGCTTTTGTTCTTGAAGTGAGTGAGTTTACAACCTCCGATATTCGTCGCTGATTATTATATATGCTCTCAAAAAGATTCTGGTAGTAGTACTTTTTTGCTTTTCTTAACTCGGTCGCTAAAGCATTCCGATACTTCTTAAACTCTGTCAATGTATTTGGATCTCGTGAACGAATAAAATCATGGAACAACTCATTTTTTATTTTGATACAATGATAAAGCTCAGAATTAATCCAAGGTTTCTCGTGTTTTCTTCTATTACGACCGGACGGCTGTAATACAGGAAGTGCGGCACTGTACGAACCGCGTAGTAGAGAAAAGAATTTCTCGTAAGCCCTGTCTGCATTCTCCTCATTGTATACCTCACTCCAGCCAATCAGACTGACCAAGTGGAAAAATTCTTTTTGGATTTCAAGGTTTACGGCTCGCCTACCTTCTCTTTTATTATTGTGCTTTATTTTTGAGTAATTTTATTTTGCCGTGCTGCGTGCACAACTTGCAACCGACAGGCCGACATGTGAACTCAGCGTTCACGTTGCGAGACCAACTTCATTATTTCGAGAAACAACTGTTCTCCATAAGACAGGTGTCCGTCACGCTCGCGTTAGACGAAGTGACGTCACGACCCTCTCTACCCTCGAACCCTCACCTTAGTGCTTTCGCCGTCATCCTCACCCTCAGCCTGGCGCTCGAACTCTCGGCGCCGTCGGTGGACTTTGTGAACCACGGTTAGGCCACGGACCGTTCGGATAGCCTCTGAAGAGCGCAAGCACAAGCGGGTTCTTGAACGCACACTGTGGCAACAAAATACGCAGAAGCCTACACAAATGCGTACGAGTACAGTCGAGTGGTTGAGGAGCCACTGTGCTGTACTGTACATACTTCAGCGACCACAATGGCAATGATCGTAGCCGTGGGATCGGCAGTGCAAAACAAGTTTCGCATATGTACAAACACAACGTGGTTTCGTTTGCATACGTAGCGGTTGTAACGTAGACTGTCGACCGAGCGTCGGTCGAGAGGAGTAGCGCTCGCGCTACCACCCTCTTGTCATGCTCGCGTTGACCTCGCGACCACTTTACGGTGACGATTGCAACGCGACACCCATAGCTCTCGCTGTCGTATACACGTCACGCGATAGCGCAGGAGGTCCATAATTTATCCCACTCACATGGCTTTCCGTAGGCGATGACTTCAGTGCCTCCTTTGCAATTTGCTCCGATGTAGTACGCTGCTCTCTAGCCGCCTTCGATGCATTTTAGCACACTGGTCTCCGCGGGCCCCGTGGAATGCGCGGCCATGCTGCGCGCGGAAGCATGCTTCGAGGCCGGCGCGCGTATCTGCAGCCAAGTTTCTCACTGTCGCCGTGGCTGAAACGGCCAGCTGTCTTGATCAACACCTCATCTTCGTGGGAACCCGATCAACCCCCATTGCTCGAGCAAGAATCCAGACCAATCCAAGTTGAATCCAGTTTAGGGTTCAAATTACAACAAAAAATTGTTGTGCAACTCTACGAGTTCTGTGAACATCTTTCATGATTAGTAGAATGTCGAGTCATCTGTTACAGTCCAATAAATTACTCGGCGTTCAAACAACTCTGTCACAAACAGTTGACGCGAACATACTGTGGTTAACGTGCTTTAGCGCTTCACTCTCAAGTCGCGGGCTTCTCGGGCTCTTAGCAGGCTTGTAGCAGAGTAGTCAGTTCGAAGTCTTGGACCAGTCGATGTCCTCGTGCTCATCGGCTGTCTCTGAAGTCTTTTGCAGTTCATAACTTTGTTTAAGTTCTTAACGTCGTAAAAAGCAGCGTTAGAGATGAGGATTTCAGAAATAACCTCACTAGCGAAACCACGGGACACCAGGAGAAGAACACAGGACAAGCGTTGTCGTGTGTTGTTCTTCTCTCGTGGTTTCGCTGGTGAAGTTATGTCTATAGTTGTCGAACATCAATAATTTAATTGGCAGCAATGAAAAATGAAGACGCATACAACATTTTAATGCAAGGATGTTTAGCATTGTTATTTATCTATCAATACTTACCGCTTTGGTTGATCCATGAGCGAAATAAGTTGCTGTGACGTCACAGCCAAAACCACAAAACAGAAAATGGAGAAGTCATTTCCTGTGTGACCATTTTTCGCAGCGCATGGTTGAGTTTCTCTTTTATTCCCTACTCTTTGCCATTTCGTGGCCCATGGAGCAATCATCGATTGTTTCAACGTAAGTACGGAACCTTCTGAAACTCGTCCCGTGCTTCTTGAGCCCACGCTTTCGCGCTGAGCGCCCTGTTTTGGGACACGAAGCAGTTGCTGTACTGTGTACCTGAAGAGGAAAAATGAAAGCTGCCTTTGGAGGAAAGAAGTCATTTTATTCACTTAAGTTAGAAGTCTTAACCCGCAAGTGTTGGGTGATCAGAAAACCGCAATTAATTGCACACTACGCGCGTGACCTAGTTTCTTAAGTTTTCTATCCGAGGCGAGTTGCTCGTAGCAGTACGGTTGCGTTGTGCTATCGATCTTCGCTTCAGGAAGTTGTGTAGGTCGCGAGGGTAGGCTGTGTTCTACGTATACAAGAGGCGGCTCGGTGGCTCCTTGCACCTCTTATCGTGTGGCGTGTTCGGAAAAGCGTATCAGCACGTCGTGATGACTATGAAAGGGTGCGGTCATCTTTCGTGACGCCTTCGTTCCGCTCGTTCCTGGCGAACTGCAGCTGGTGTCTGCTAAGCCTCGTTACGCGTATGTTTGGTTTTGCTTTTGTTGCGTTTTTGATTCCGCTACGCGATTCCTGAATGGGAGGCGCTCTGACTCCCGTGGCGTGTATCATCATGTTGTAAACGGCTGCCGTTCGCTAACCGACCTTTGCGCCTCTGCCGTTTCGTCATCGTCGCGGCTGCATGTTTCGTGTCTTCGAGTTAATTAAAGGGGCGTATACATCAGAGGTGTGTAGTTTATTGCGGATTCAGTTCCTTACAGCCTTGGGTGCGCTTGCATTAGCGGCGTGCTCAACCATCCCGTAGCCGTGATCTGCGGCTGGAGCCGTGCTTCGTTAAGTATCTTTTTTTATTGCCCTCAAGAGTGCGTCATTGGGAACTTCGTTTCACCGCGATTGCCCGGTTTGTGCACACTTTTTCGAAGAAGCCTCGGCTTGTTCCCTCAACTCTCTATCCGAGATAGTTTCGAGTGTCTGTACTACGCACGCGTTCTTGCACCTCGTGCCGATTCACAGCTAGCGTGGTGGCTGTACTCACTGTATGACGTCGTTTCCGTTACAGATGACGGCCGCGACCGGCAATACCGACGGAACTCGCGCCCTTCCGCTCGGCGTCGGGTTTCTTTGGCCGCTAGCCGTGGCGCGCTATTAGGCGCGCGTTCGTGAGAGACTCCGTCACGGCGGGAACGACATGTCGAGCTCGGACACGGACCCGACAGACACCGGAGGACGGCAGTCGCCGGACGCCGGTCAGCCGAGCGGAATGTCTGGCGATAGCGGCGAAGGGTCGTCGTCATCGGCAGCCACTCAGACGGAGGAGAAGACGCCTGGCGTTCGCCAGAAGCTAAGGACACTGACTTTCGGAAGGCGCCGCAAGAACAACGCCGCTGCCTCGACGTCTGGGGCGTCGACGAGTGCGACCGCTTCGTCGATGCCACCCAAGGAACAACAACCGTCCCGAGACTGCGCCAGTGCCAAGCCGAGAAAGGGCACGTGGGGTTTCAAGCTCGGCTGCAGGTCTCGCCGCACGTCGTCTGCGACTGACCCGGTTGCTGCCGATCCTCCCACGGGCTGTCCCATCTGCATATGCACTGGCTACCGTCGCACCGAAGAGCACACGCTGGGCCCGAAGGTTGTCTTCAAGGCCTCTCAGCCTCGCGGGGACAAGAAGGGACCGTCCTCGGCTGGCTCCGTCGCTTGCGGTGGCGCGGCTGACGGGAAGTTTCGTGGCGATGAATACCAGATGGACGATTGGGACGAACGGGCTCGCAAAGAGCGGGCTCGGGAGATCGAAGAAGGTGTCGACCCACCTCCGGGCTTCCGTGCCGACGGCTCTCGGCCCTCGTCCTCCAGTGAAGCGAGCGAGTCGTCGAACCCCTCGGAGCGGCCGAGGACTCAGGCCTCGCAGAGCCAGTCACCTCACCAACAACAGCCGGTTCAGCAGCAGCTTCCAGAGCTGGCCCTCGCCCTACGTAATCAGCTCAGCTTGTCTGCGGGCCAGGGGGCCCCAGAGGGCCTCTCAGTCCCATGGGAGGTGCTGAGCCGGATCTGGGACGTGGCCCCGCAGGTGCACACGCAAGTGGACTACATGCACTGTCTGGTGCCTGACCTGCTCGGCATCACGTCCTGCAGCTTCTACTGGGGCAAGATGGACCGGTACGAGGCCGAACGCTTACTCGAGAACAAGCCGGAGGGAACGTTCCTCCTGAGAGACTCCGCGCAGGAAGAGTATCTATTCTCGGTGAGCTTCCGCCGGTACGGCCGGTCACTCCACGCGCGGGTGGAGCAGTGGAATCACCGGTTCAGCTTCGATTCGCACGACCCCGGGGTATTCTCGTCACGCACGGTGTGTGGCCTGGTCGAGCACTACAAGGACCCCTCGTGCTGCATGTACTTCGAGCCCATGCTAACGCGCCCCTTGCACCGGACTTTCGTGTTTCCCCTGCAGCACCTGGCACGTGCAGTCATCTGCTCGTGCATCGCGTACGATGGGGCCGCAAAGCTTCCACTGCCGCGAAGCCTCAAGAGCTACCTGCGGGAGTACCATTACAAGCAGCGGGTGCGAGTACGCCAGATTGAAGATGGCGGCACAGCGGTGGACGTCGGCTTCGGACCCGGTGTCAGCAGAGGGTACGGGCTGCTGGGTGCATCCACTCTGAGCAGTTGTCATGGTGGCCCAGATGCAGGTGGAAGGCCGTGACACACAGCGGGCCCTGCGCCCTCTAGGCCCCAGCTTATTCACATGGATAGTGTCAGGAGCTTATCGGTGGCCTCCTCGGTGTGTGGGGCAAAATTAGCAGTGGGAGATGCAAAGCTCATATCTTTAGTGCGTCGTAGTGAAATATTTCTGCACGGCATTTGTTGATGCCGAGTGTCTGAACAAGATGTCCATACATTATGCAAGTTAGGTCAGGTCAGCTGTAATTGCCACTGGTGCAGAGGCTGCTTTTCATTCAGTGGACTTCCTACAGTAATATAGTGACTGCTGAGAAGTGAACGTGCAGTTGTTGAACATTTACTCCCACGAATGACATGACTGGTGCTACAGTGCTGCTGTTCAAAGATCTGTTGATGCTGTGCTTTTCGCAGCATGCAACATCTTTTCTGAGCCTCTGTAGTGTTAAAATAATGCAGCGTAAGTAGTGCTGCATTTGGCAAAAAGAGCTTCGGAACAACACTAGTGCTATCTCATCTGGTGACTTGAATCACCTGTCGCCGTCGTTCTTCTGACTTGTGTTACAGCAAAACCCTGATCATTATGTTTTTTGCGAGAAACATACGGATGAATGAACGTGTTTTAGCTTGTCTTTTTTTTTGTGCTTTCCCTAGTACCTGCGTATCGAAAAAGGAAGTCCCTTTATTATCAGCTGTCCCATGTGCACTTTAATGGTTTTACCTGTGTTATTAATGTGCTTTGTGATTGATTTTTGTTTGACCGGGTCATGTCTACAAGAAGTTCTTTTATAGGTCAACATAGTAATTTTTGCTTAATGGAGATGAATTAACATATGTATTATATTCTTGTATTATTCAAACTTTTTTTGTTGATTTAGCAGTAGGTTATTTCTTTGAGCAACATGCACTTGGGAATTGGACTGTGTATTGACTAGCAGTTAAATTTATTTTACTCTTGACTTACTGTTTAGAACATGAGTTTATGGTAAATGGCTTTTTCACTGTGGTGAGCAATTAGAGCATTGGTTGATGTGTGCAGGCATGGCAAGAGAAAGCCCATTCATTTTACTGTGGAATACTTGTTTTCAGAGTGGATTCTTTTGACAGGCCTGCTGGTGCTAAAGCAGGGGGTATACTGTGGAGTTTTGTCAGTACGAATCCTGAGATACTACTACCTTTGCTCAACCCTCTCTGTAACTTCACTCTTAATATAAATTGGGGCAGGAGAGTTAGCATGCCCCAACCTGCTCATGACTGTCCGTATATGGGTGTTGCAACCGTTATGGTGTCTAGCATTGTGTGTCGGACAACAACGTGCTTGCAGTGCGAGTTTTTATCCAGGCCCTTTCAAGCAGTCTCACACGTGTTTGTTGGATCTGGTTGACAGGTTTATTGGCCCTTTAGAGATAAAAAAAAAAATTCTTGTCTTTGCTGGTTTATTTCGAAGCAAGCTAAACATTTGCTGCGCATGCAACAGCACGAACAAAGAGAGGAATGTGCAGCATCTTGGAGAGGTTTTATTATTAACTCATGCCAACAGTTTTGCCAATGCTGCAGCAGTGAATGGAGTGTTCACTGAGTACAAAAACTGTTTTTGATATTGGATATAACTATGGAAGCAAGGTAAAAATCGTTTTCAACTGTTACAGCTACATATGTAATGTGTAAGAAAACGAAATGCTATTACACGTACACTTCCATGTCTATCAAGTAGGAAAAAAAATGTTTTTTTTATGTATAAGCACTTGTTATTTATTGTCCCAGTCTGTCTTGTACATTATGCTCTGTATTTTAACTGTTTTTACCCACTGTATATAGTGTAAGTAATGTCCTTAGTGTCCTATCAATCTCTGCGTTTATTATCACTGCTCACGTCTGTTGGTTGTTCATGATTCAGTGTGTAAAATAAAGGAAATTGAAAGTACCGCAGTGTTTTTAGTACTTGCATAAAATACGCAAGCTGCCACAAACAGATAGTTGCATTGGGGTGATGAGTATTGCAGTGCTGGCCTAAAGGGGATAAAAGTTTTGGAGCAGTTATGGCTTGTATTCTCCATTTTTCAACTGTAGAAAGGAAAACTGCTCTAAAACTTTCCTGCTCATAAAAAAAAAAATGCGTTATCAGGTGAGGAGGTGTTTTCAGAGCAGATCACCCCAGTGGAAAAATAGTGGGAAGAATTAGATATGCATATGCATTTTCTTGTATATGAGGCATTAAAAGTGCTGACCAGCTGTGTTTGGAGTAGTGAGCACTGTTCACTAGCAAATGTGTCGCTATGCCGTGAAAGTTTTTCTGGATATACTGTATTTGTTATTGCTTCTTGCTTTATTTTGTCTCCTATTACTTCTGTTTCGCTCAAATGTACTTATTTCATCAGCAAAACTCATCGATGCTCTTTGAGAGCCTATGGAGTATCGTTACAACCTTGCTCGTTGGATATTTTACACGAAGTCAGCTGTCGCGATGGGCCAATGCTGTCCGGGTAGCAATACTCATCCGGGACAACTTGCAACGGCTACGCGGCCAGAAGCACAGTGGTCAGGAGCTACAAAGCGAAGGCATGCTGCATTCACGCGTTCTCCAGAAAATATACATCACTGGAGTCTGAAGGCCAACCCTCTAAAGATATGGACCTTGTCCTAGCTTCAGCTTCAATAAACACAGAGTTATCCTATCATTGCAGTCAAAGGTAACGACATCTTTGACAACGGACTTCTTCCTGCATAATTGTGGCAAAAACGGCAAAACCACGGGTACAGTGAACCACGGGACAAAATCGAAAGTAGTCGGGTCGGAACCACCGGAAACTTCGCCCTTGGCTGTTCCGCTCCTAGCTCCCCACTTAATGGTGTTGTTTTTGGTCCAACTTTGTTGACGCAGTTGAGCTGTATTTCAGTGCGAAAAAATTTAACGTCAACAACTTGCTTTTAGCACTTTAAGTTAGAGCCAGTTAGCATTATTTTCAGAAGTCGCCACGGTGTCAGTAGTGCGCTGCGAGCGCACCTCTTACTTCCGTCTGGCAACACTGACACAACTTTGTCTCCCTATAAATAGCGTTTCGCGGCATTTCTCTCTTCCTGTCAGCTACAGCAGCAGTAGCAGCGCTATTTTATTCCAGTTTGTCAGCGTTTGCGCCGTCCGAGAAAAAAATGTCTGGTCGCGGCAAGGGCGGGAAGGCCAAGGCGAAGGGGAAGTCTCGTTCTTCGCGGGCCGGTCTTCAGTTCCCGGTGGGCCGCATCCATCGACTGCTGCGTAAGGGCAACTACAGCGAGCGAGTCGGAGCCGGCGCCCCCGTCTACCTCGCCGCCGTCCTGGAGTACCTGGCCGCCGAAGTGCTGGAGTTGGCGGGAAACGCAGCCCGCGACAACAAGAAGACCCGCATCATCCCCCGCCACCTGCAGCTCGCCATCCGCAACGATGAGGAGCTTAACAAGCTGCTCTCCGGCGTCACCATCTCGCAAGGCGGTGTCCTGCCAAACATCCAGGCCGTCCTGCTGCCGAAGAAGACCGGCCAGACCAGCACAGGCGGCAAGCCCGGCAAGAAAGGCGGCTCCAGCCAGGAGTTCTGAGGACTTTCTCAGTTTTTAGTTGTTTCTTCACTAAACCTGCCGGCTGCTTAGCTGTCCGTTTTCCTTGCCGCGCATTCATTTCATGTTCATTATTAGCAGTCATTTTGCTCTGGCGTTAGGCCTAGAGCCCGTACAATTTTTTTTTTCTTCAGCCAGTAGCATGTTTACACTCGCCGATTTCCTCCCTTTTGTCGTGTATCATTGCTCCTGCCCATTGTCAAGATTTTATTTTCACGCGGAGCCTCGTGAAAGTTGTCAAACAGGCGTGTCATGGATGGCTGAAAATAAACATCTTCAACTGTGTATTTTTGTGTATTTTTGCTTCCTACCGCTGGAAGTGTCGTTGAACTCCGCGGTGAAATGCATGCATGAAGGTGCACCTTTGCGCGCTGGACCGTACAGAGCTAAGGTTGCCGCCGGCTTCGGTTTCAGCTTTCAATCTTGTGGCTGTCATTTTACAAATGCTTTGAATGACACAATTTTTCCAAAGGTGCTGCAAATTGGCGGAAGTGCTGCTAGTAGCAAGCGTTTTTTTTTGGCCAATGATTCGACCAAGGGTAGCTAAGCGTCCGAATTGTTTGCAATGTAGTAAGTACTTTGGTGTCTCGAAAACCGTAGTTGAGCGAGACAGAAATTTCCCGGTAAAAATCAAAATGGCTGCTGCTTGCTACCCGTTCGCGCCATTTTTACGTGATTTGAATATATTTCGCTCGCGGCGTTCGGCAAGAATCTTCGCAAATGAAACGCGTCATTCGTAGCACGTTGTGCAGCGATCCGCCCTCTTGTCTGTATTTCAGTATCTAAGATGTTTGCGCGGCACACATTTCTTTTTAACCGTTCCATCAGCTGCGCGTTTGGCTGCAATCGTCACGTATGTGACATTTTTCAACACTAGAGGGCTTGCTTTTACGAGGCGTGCGCGTGGCCGGAGGTTACTTGGGGAGCGAGGACCGCAGGACGTCGGTCGGGGAAAGTAGATCGGTTTAATACTTTCTGGACTTCAAAAATTTCTCCTCATGGTTGAAATGAGCGTTATGGTGTCCAAAACAGCGCTTAGTGTTGCTGCCGGGGTGTGTGGCACCCTTTTCCTAGGGTACTGTATCTATTTCGACCGCAAGCGCCGAAGCGATCCACTCTTCAAGCAGAAGCTGAGGGAACGTGAGTTGTCACCCAAAACGGCGTCATGCCGCTCTTTCGTTCGGGACATGTCGTTCTTGCACCGTGTACGCTTCCTGTGTGGCCGTAGAGCGCAAGTTCTGTTGTGCGAACGATTAAACGAGTCTCCGCCAGCGAGACCCCACGTGGGAAGTCATTTGCACGGATTGCAGTAACCGAGGCTGACAGCGCAGAAAAGCTCGTTAGTTAATGTAGTGCTCAACTGCCTTTCAGGGCGTGCCAAGGCACAGGAACAGAAGGAACAAGCACGCAGGGGCACCGGAAAGGTAAGGAACGCTAGTGTGGTGTCATCTTTCTCGGCCAAGTCCCTTGACAATGGCTCGTGTGCGCAGCTCCCGGACCTGAAGGACTATGACGCCGTGCAGAAGTTCTTTATCCACGAGGTCCAGATGGGCGAAGAACTGCTGGCGCAAGGTAAAGCGCTCTTCGAGCGCTCTTTGCACTTGAACGCTCCTGTGGATCTCGCGACGGTGCGGTTGCGAGTTTGAACATGGCTAGCTGTGAATTCTGCCCCAGCTGACGCACGATTTAGTGGTTTGCAGTAAGCATTTGCGTTGAATTAGCGTTAGCATGTGGTTAGGAGTGTATAATGCTTTTGGAGATAATAATTAGTGCGGCTCCGTTGCGTTTACCTTTTTTTTTTAGAGCTTTGTTTACGCCCACTCATGACGTTTTCGACACGTTAAAGCTTGTCACCAGGCTTAACACTTTTCAGTCAGCAGAGTCCTTAAGCCATATCTTGTCCCCATGTCTGACACCAGATTGTCACCACAGACATCCCGACAAAGCACAGCAAATACATCCAAGCTCTCCGAATTCGATTAATTTTGTGTGATTGGCTGATTGCATGCTTTTTTTTTTTCAGCAAATGGCCCCGCAAATGAAGCTACATTTTTCTGTCATTATAACACCTGACAGGTGTGCCCAGACTGTGCCACCTCACAGTTAAACTATTCACATTGGATTAGGGAGTTGTAAAGGAATTTTTGTCTCACTACACGAAGGGGGGGGGGCATGCAGTAGAACTTCAATTTCTTGCGTGTGCTCTCTCCGCAGGTGACATTGAGAATGGTGTTGAGCATCTGAGCAGTGCTGTGGCCGTGTGCGGCCAGCCTCAGCAGTTGCTGCAAGTGCTGCAGCAGACCCTGCCTCCCCAGGTGTTCCACCTGCTCCTGCAGCGCCTGCCTGTGGTCTCACAGGTGCGAACTCTCTTTTTTGTGCTCACAACCACAGTTGGAGCGCTCACTTGCTTAAAATGCCACAATTATCCTCTTTTGCTTCTTGAACAAAGTCTGTCAGCATTGTCAAGTTCCTCTCCGTGGCACAAGTTTCTTTTATTGCAGGATGCCCGATCTGATTTCTGTGTGTGCCTATATTATAGTATTGATTGCTGTTATGAAATCACTTTGTTTTCTAGAAAAGTTGACATCAGTTTGAGGGGAGTTTTCATAAAACGGGGAAGTAAAAAAGTTTCAGCAGTTTTTTTTTCTGTAATAATCTAAATTTCACATCATACATCCGTCTCCGCCCATCACCAAAAGCATGCGGTCGACAAATGGCATCTGTGTCACCAGTGTTTAGCATCGTTCGCTTCAATAGGTGTTTGCTGTATGGCGGTGCAATCCGGTGATTTTGTGACACCCGACTGCGCTGGCCAATCGTGGTGACATAATGCGAACATGCTGTATGCTGGCCCTGAAATTTAGGTGAGCATATTTTAGGCGAGGTTTACAAAAAAAATTCAATTCTCAGCGACAAAAGTGGTGGTGGTGGGGGCTTGCTATGCAAGTGGGTGCATTACGCGAGTAAACGTGGTAAGTGTGTGTTATGTCTTGGGTCCTGCTGAGCATGCTCCGACAGTAATGTTGAGCATTTCCTATTCCCCTTCACATGTAATATGGAAAGGCCCATGAAGACCGTGCCGCAGTTTTACCAGCCCTGATTAATAGCGCTTTGCTATGCACGGGTTGAAAGTTGGGAATTTGGAGCATTAGCGTTGAAATAGTGCCAGGTAGTATTCAGCAGAATTTCAAAAGTAAATATATGCGTGTGTTCTTTGCATTTGTAATGAAAATGGTTCAGCTTGACCACTTTTGGCAAATGCCACTTTATTGAAATTCAGTATAGTTAAACTTTCCACACCCTCTCTGATGGCCAGTTGGTGCTCGTCGTGAGCGATGAATGATGATGGCACGCTGGCTGGTAATCGAATACACGGCGGTTAGCAGTACGATGAGCCTTCGGGTCTTCGTCTGCTTGTCCGGTGACACGGTTGGGGCAGCAACTCAAACTTCTTAACAACAAAACTAATTTACTAAAGACGGGATCGAAATACAAGGCAGGTCAGAAAAAGGCAGTTTAAAAGAAGGCTGTTTAAAAGCGGCCGAGACTGAGACTTGGCACGCTCCTCTCAACTCTTTGTTTGCAGCAGGTTTTAAACCCTTCGATAATTGGGCCGAGCTTTACTATTCCAGCTCTCGCCCAATTTCAACCAATGGCCGAACAGCGGCACCACGCATACAAATGGGTGGAGCCTAGGGCTCGGCAGAGCCCGATGCTGTGGAGCGCTGAACCTCCTCGAAAGTGCAGGGCGCGCGGTTTCACGTACATAGCTCGACACATGTGCAACCTACGAGGCGCCCCCGCATTGCAGTCTCTGCTGACAGTAAAAAGAAACCCATCGCTCAGCTTGACAGCAGAGTCAGACATCGCCGATTTTAATGACCCCCACCCCACTTGAGAGCACGTCCCTCCTCGAAAAGGTCGTCTGTCTGCCCTCCGCAACCCTGACAAGCCCATTCGTGGTTCCCTGTTATGCTCGACTCCTACCGCAAGGTTGCCTGAGGACTGGAAATAAGCGATTTCTTCGAGCCAGCCTCGGCACAATGGAAGAACGTCCCCCTCGGGTATGGGTGGTCAGCAGGGGAGGAGGCTGCGAGACGCGCAGCAGCGTGCAGCGGCAAGTGTACAGTGGCCAGTCATCGCCGGAGCCGAAAGGAATTAGCACTGGTGCCGTGCCGTTCAGCAACCTCCCCTCTCCTTCCCACTGAGACGTCAGTGCCCGGGGAAAGGGGGAAATGACCCACCGGCGCCATAGGTTTATAACTTAACAAATAAGTACGTTTTCGTGAAGGCTTTCATTGGGAATTGTATGCTGCCTTTGCAGTATACAATATTTGTTGCCGATGATTTCGCTAATGGGAGGTAATTACATAATAGCAGTGTTTTATTTCAGCTGAGAACCACCAAAGTTTGCATGCCAATGCTGGGGATGCTTGGCTGTGAGCCAACTGGAACATTTCACAGTTGGCTGTTCCTTTTGTGAGTTGCTTGTTTCCAGGCATTGTTGTACCATGCAAGAACATTGATCTTATTTGCCAGTTTATAATGCCGTCCAGCCACATTATCAAGATGCTGCTGTACTGCATGAATCATGAGCTCCGGTATCTGAAAAAGCAGAGGGCAATGCATTTTTTTTAGCATAAGCAGCCATACAAGGGGGCTAAATTGGGCTTTCATTTTGTGTACATTGTAATCCAAGGTGCCACATTCTGCGACAGCCTTTATACAACGCCGTGAAGGTTTCTTGAGAAGCAAGATGCAATGTTTACTTTGGCATAATTACTCTACTGCATTTGTGGTGTGCATGGTGAGAAACAGTAGTGGAGAAAGGCGACGTTGTGCAGCTAATTGTTGCATCATTGCCACCTGCACTCGAATAGGCCGCCCTAGGCCTGCATAGCATTAAAACCACTGTTTTAAGCAGCGAAAGTCACGAGTAATGTTCACACCTTGTGTCAGCACATGAACCAAGTTTCTCTGACTGGGTTCTGAGGAACCATTAAGTTCCTTGGAGTGCTGATTTTGGCTCCCCGAGCATCTGAATCCATGCATGCCTGAGCCTCCGCCTTTCGTTTGCCTGACTGCGAGACTGATCATACTGTAATTAGTCCTTTGTGTAGTAGACAGTTTCCTTATTCAGCTAGTCATTATTAATTGATTTTGGGCGTTTCTTGAAGAGCTATGCATCTTCATGCTAATCTTTGCATGGATTTCAGATAGGCAGGAAGGAATGGAATTTGAGACACACAGAGTTCTTGAGAATGTTTTGAGGCTGAAAAGGTTGAGAACTCTTGCCGTCCTGCTATGTTGCGCCTTGCTCATTCGGTGCCACCTTTTCGTGCTGCAGCGCTTGGCGGACAGCGCTGGAGGCCCCCCGCTGGTTGAGGACGATGTTGAGTAAGTGTCAGCAACGTTCGAAGCTCACAGACCCTGCCTGCACCGACTGACTGGCAACTGTTGCTCCTTGTACCTTTTGTTCTGCAACACTTTTTTGTGTTATTGAGTGCTAGTGACTTGGATTAGCAGGTTGGATGTGACACTGGCCTGCAAAATTGTTTGGCACAGACGTGCGTTTAGCCCCGACGTGTGTACCGTTTTTAGTCGGAATGCAAGGAATACCTCGGCATTTTCAGCATTGCTTTTCCTTGTGCAATCTGTTTTGACGAGTCGTATTTCATTACATCCTCTGCACTTGTTTTAATTTTCAGCAGCTTGTTCTCAGTTCAATGTGTGCCGAACTGTGTCCAACTAGAATTGCAGCCTGTCATGAGCCAAGATGGCTCGGCTACTGAATGTTACATTGAACAATGCTGCAAAGCGCTTTTTTTTTTCTAGCCATGAAACTGAAAACAAAGAGTCAAGATGTAATAAGCGCAGTGACAGTGGTGGTGTTTGTTGACCGAGGAATTAAATATTTCAGATGTGTGCTATAGAATCGCGTCTGTTGACATAACACTGAGTTGAACCCTGGCTGAAGTAACCTGGAGTGCTGTGGCCCTTTGCGGCACGCTAATTGACACTGTTGACTAGAGGGTGTTGGCTGGTCATTGCATTGGCGATTGCAAGAATGCACTACATCTGTCCTCATTGTTCTCGCCACATAACCGGGAATGTTGCACCAGAAAGAGCACATGCCAACCCGTCAACGTGATTAGCATTCATCAGTCGGGGGCCTTTTTCTCCGTCACTGGCGTCCTCTGCGCTCTCGCTCCCCACTGGCTTGTGTGTGCGTAACTACTGGTAGAGTGACAGGGTGAGAATCGGCAGGAAGCAAGTAAACAAAGAAAGTGCGCACCATAATTACGATTGGAAGCATACTGCTTTGTTCTTTTTATGTCAAGCCTGCCCTTCCTAAAGAAGCTTGGTGAAAAGCTTTACACAAGGCCTGCCTTATTTTTTTATTTTTAAGGTAGTGGTACGCAGTTTAAAAATGGTTTCCACATTGACACAAATATTTGAGCTGAGTGTATCCAATTGGATACTCTTGTTTAGAGCGAAATGTGTGGATAGACATGAACAGAGTGAGCGGTGCCTAGATGCGGGCAGGTTTCTTTTTTACCCGTGCCATTCTGCACATTTCATGCCCAAGTTGTTTTTCAAAAGGGTACATCATGTGCAAAAGCTCATCTGTTTGTGCTGATTCAACATTGTTGGTGCCATTTTGTGTTTGGAATTTTGTAATGCTCTGCCGCTGCGTTAATGGAAGAGCTTGTGAAAAGCAGGAACATGTAGATGCACACAGCTAGCCTTTACTTGGGTTGGCTGCCGCTGCGTCTGTTAGCCCAAGTTGATATTATTGGCAAAAGGAATTTAAACATTGCAAATGCCAGGACTATCTCTGGTGACGTGATGTTGTTGGCTGTTGATGCTAATCTGTATACTAGTTGCAATACAATCTGGAGATGTTCTGTACTTCCTTTCCGTCATCTTCTCTTGACAGCGCAGTTTCTCGAGTCTGTGCAATGCTTATTTAGTGAGGGTTTGTTTTGTTGCGGTATGAAATCATTTCTTGAAAGACAAAATACCAAAGTGACCTCTATTTTTTTTGTTGGGCCATGCTCAACCTGTTGTAGCATGTGTCATGGAATAAACAGTTCTACAGAACATGCACCATGTTGCTCAGCACACAACAGCCGTGTAAATATCACCTAACATGGCATGCAGGTAAACAGACCTCCAGCGACCGTTCCACAGTTTCTTCGCAACGGACTGCATTGCCCGTTGTGGAAGTAGTAGGCATGTTGGCTGTGAGAGAGAATGCAATGCTTTGCACGAAAATACAAATTGTTTTATTTACAACACCGATTGTAAGCATGCAGCCAAATAAAACCAGGGCCAAACATTTGATAATGCACTGTGCCGTATGCCGTGGCACACCCTGCTTCGAGACCGCTTTGTATGGTCATGTCAAAGGTGAAATCTTTGGGTTGTAGCCACGTAGCATATCGGCATGCTTTACGTGTACTATCACCACATGATGATGTATAAGCTGCCATGATGAGAGGCCTGTGAAAGCAGCTAGCGAGGCAACGTATTGGCTTTGTGGGTGCAGCAGGGCCGGTAGTTCTAGACTTTGACCAGACACTGACAGTCGCACTTCTAGACCTCAGTTTGTGTGGCTGACCGTGTGTCATGCAAATTCACTGTGATAGGACCGGTTTGATGTTGCTCATTTGTACTGAGTCAGGTTTTCAATGGCGCTTGTGGGCCTAATGCTGCTTTGTCTGTGTTGCGTCATGATGATCACACATCACTTTACGTGTCTTGAGCTGCGAGATAGCGCACAGACATCTGCGTATTTAGGTGGATGTTGTAGTGCAGGCTGCAGTCTAGGCTTTGGGCATTGTCGCGTTGCACTGGGAAGTCAGCGGCACAGGGGAAATGTCTTTGGCCTCTGCTTTGCCCAGTGAGAGGCATGCTTAGAGGAGCTTCACAGTTCCATAGGAAGACACAGATCCTAAAAGCAGCCCAAGTCCTAGAAACACTGCAGCCATGGAGCCAGCCATTTCCTGGTTCTCTGTCGATGTTGACCTTGAAAAAGAAGAAAACGGTGTAGAATTAAGCCCTCTGGCGTAATATTTAAGTGGCTGATTAATAGCCAAATTTTGTCTGCTGAAGTGATCTATAATGAAACATAAGAAATGTGAGCTGAAAATGTGATTGCATTAGCACCAAAATTCTTCTGTTTCCTTTAAGCAGCTAGACTACATATAGCAAAGCTCTGGTTAGTTTTTTTTTGTTTGTGTATGTAGAAAAGAACAGGTCTTGGTGTAGTTAACCTGAAATCATACTCCAACTAGGAGTGGACAAAAATACTGGAGGGCCTCAACGTGAAACCTTGAAAGGTGGCATTAGATTAACTGTTCACTAGTACTCAGTCAAAAAAGCAGTACGCTTGTGAATGCATAGTTGGCTTCATTTTGCTTTTCCAGTAAAATCTTTCGGTGATGAAGACAGTCAAGATTACACCTTTTAGTTCTCTTGCTGAGGCGTTATCACTTGTTCATTGTCTGCTCTAGTGACAAAACCGACATAGTTGCACAGAAAAACCATGTAATGTGTTCACCAACTCATGATGCAGAGGCTGTGTAATTGGTTGGGTGTCTTTCTGGAATGAGCAGAAACACTGTTCTAGGCATTGCATCATGTGTAGTCGGA
The DNA here is from genome assembly GCA_030143305.2 of Amblyomma americanum. Taxonomy (NCBI): domain Eukaryota; kingdom Metazoa; phylum Arthropoda; class Arachnida; order Ixodida; family Ixodidae; genus Amblyomma; species Amblyomma americanum. The sequence goes on along the minus strand of JARKHS020010470.1, from coordinate 239,615 downwards.
AAAGAAGTTTGGTGGTGGGGCGGCATTCTTGTGCTCGTTGGCCTCAATGTTGTGTACAAGGCTGGAGGCGGAGGCATGTGTTAAGAGTGCTTGTATAGAGAGGTAGCCAGTCTTACAATTGCACAGCCATGTGAAGTTTGGAGACCCTCATTTACACATGTTGTAATGCTGAGGGTTTAGGCTGGCGACCTTTGACATGGAAGACTGTCGCCACTCTAGAGATGCACGGTAAAGCTAGTTTCTTGCTTTGAGTTCCAACAGTGCTGTCCTTGGCACGAAAATTTTTCTTTAATCAAGGTACTGAAACGTGCCTACTTTTATTTACTTTTACCTCAAAGGCCCGCAAGGGGGCATTACATGAGGGGTAGCCTATTGAGTACATAGTTGCTGGCTTTTGTAATTTATCTGTCTATGCGACTTTCTTTTTTGGAAGGGCCAGATGCTGTTGAGAAAATCAGGAGGAAATCTTTACTGCTTTTATTGTTGGAACTGATTGCCCAGCCATTAAAATGTTTTGTACTGATGAAATCTGTGCAAAAATTCTGTCAGATTTGATTGAAGAAGCCGAATTTGCTTTAAAATCGGCATCTCTTTAACCCATTTGCTTCCAAAGGTGGAAGGTGGCAATTTGCCGTGCTTGATTTAAAATATTTGCTTTAAGTACGCATCAACAAATGGTTTAGTTGGCCGAAGTTTCAAGCAGAGTACCTGCACAGGACACGGCTACCGGTGTTTTCCTTCTGAAAGTACTCAAGCTGACAAGTTTTATGAGCAAGGTGGAACGTTTAGCAGAATTTGAAACTCTTTGTGACCCATGGTGCCAGCTATTGAGTTTTGTCACATAGTAGTGCACAGAGCCTTGAGTAGCTATTTCTGCTGCTATGCAGCACTTACTTGGAGGCGTGTGTGAGAGCCGGTGTGACGAGGTAGCCATTGGATACGGAGAAGAGTACCATGAGGATGATGAAGACTGTGTCACTCTCGAACACTACTGGAAGGTTGTAGCGAGGGTATGCGTTGCAAAGCAGGAACAGGGGGATGAACACAACTCTGGCAATACAGAGGGCAAGGATCGTCTTCCTCCACGTTGCTCGCTATAATTGGGAAAAAACGGCAGAGAGAGAAAATGTCTTTAGTAAAACAGCTAGTTCGTCATTATTATGCAAGGACAGCTTTTCATGTGCTTGACGAGAGCTTCCTGGTATGTCTGGAGAAACTTGGATGAGATGACAGGCGCAGTCGCTGCGGCACTCAACGTCTACGTCGCATTTAGGGGTTAGGTCTGTGAGGTTTAATGTCCAAAAGCAACTCGGGCTATAAGGGATGCCGTAGTGTAGCTACGGCTCCGTACATTTTCGACCACCTGGGGTTCTTTTAACATGCGCTGACATCGAACAATACACGGGCCTCTAACAATTTGCCTCCATTGAACCTGTGTCTTTTGGGTCAACAGCCGAGCGACAATCCACCACTGTGGCTCAGTGGTGGATTGTCGACGTTGCCTTTAGTCCCCGATTCAAGAGCATAGTAACCCAAGTCATTTTGCTCCTGACCACAAGGTTAGGAACGCATAAGGGAGAACCGGGAGGAGTGGGACAGTTTATATTACAGAATTTTTATTTTTCGGCACTTCGCACATATGAAAAAGCTACATTAGTATAAATATGAGTTTAGGCAACTCCACAACATATAAAAAGGACAGTGGCCTAACTTGAAGAGAAGTAGCTCAAAAATTATTCCCACAAACAAATTTTAAATAGAAATATGCAAATATTTTTCTAATGTTTATTGCAGGCACCGAAGTTGCCTTGTTTTGGTCCTATGAATTTTTTCTGGTTGTAACAAGAGCACGATGCTTGTGTTCTGTACGGTACTGTCTTCTTCCTGCGACTGAAAGTAGGTGTTTCTACTTATCGTTTTGTTTCGTTAACTTCATAGTTGCTAGAAAATCGTCCGTACTTTCAAAAAGTGGCCACAAAAAGTCTTTTTGACACCTAGATACTGCATGGGAAAATGCCTCACTCCTCCCTCCACTTTACTATTCTGCTCCTCCCAACTGCATCGTGCACAACACAATGTTGTGTCCTACCAGCACATTTGGAGCTACGCATGAAATAATAATAATAATAATTGTTTTTTTGGGGAAAGGAAATGGCGCAGTATTTGTCTCATATATCTTTGGACACCTGAACAGCACCATAAGGGAAGGGATAAAGGAGAGAGTGAAAGAAGAAAGGAAGAATAAGTGCCGTAGTGGAGGGCTCCGGAATAATTTCGACCACCTGGGGATCTTTAACGTGCACTGACATCGCACAGCACACGGGCGCCTTAGCGTTTTTCCTCCATAAAAACGCAGCCGCCACGGTCGGGTTCGAACCCGGGAACTCCGGATCAGTAGTCGAGCGCCCTAACCACTGAGCCACCGCGGCGGGGCATACGCATAAAATCCCAGTGGTGTGATACACATTGTTTGGAGGTACGCATAAAATACCAGTGGCCTGAATCTCATTGATAGAGACTACTACTCATTATTGAGTGCTGCTTACTTTTGTTGGCTTTTTGACTCGAGCTCATCGAGCAAAGCTCGTCACTTGAGGACATTTACTTTTCAGTACCAAAATCAAAAATTATTTTCTAAAAAAAGTTTTGCGCTCTCTTCATGTCGGCCATTAGTGATGTGTAGAATAATGGCAGTAGTAGATATCAGTGGTTTTCTAAAATGCTGTGTTGACGCATTCATACAGTGCCCTCCAAAGCATAGCTCCTTTGCAGTTGCATCCTTACCGACTTCCAGATCTGTGCACATCTTTATGAGCCATGCTGCATGCACAGTGTTATCACACTGGGTTGTAATTCCACCCTGACATTGGCTAAATTATTTTATGTTTTCGTGCCCTCTTGCAAATAGGCAGCACACCAGTGAACATTGTATAGCTGCTAGAGGCTAGTGCAACGGGCAAAGATGGCAAAGCTATGTTGTTGGTGGCCAGCTTCTGCCAAAGCTGTAGCCATCTAGCAAAATATATTTACGTCACCCCATACGATTTTTGCACAAAATGAAAATTTATTGCGAAAAATTGACTTCATGACTAGATATGTCATTTACTATATCAAAAATATTGTAGAGAAAAGTTGAGCACTTGCACATCAAAGGTCAGTGCTTCTCTTTCAATCATATGGATCTGTTTAAGTACTGAGTATGGTTGCCTATTTTTACTGTATTAGCAGTACAGTCCTCTTTCGGGGAAAATGCGAAAAGTGAATCGGAGCAGATTGGCACCTTTCGGGCCTGGGAGTCTCCTCTAGAGCACTCACCGGTAAAAATGCATGTCTCACCTGTGAGCCCCCACCCACCACTGTTGCAACAGTGATGCAACACCGCTGATGCAGTGGCCCCAGATTCGAACCCCAGACCAGGACGCATTTTTTTTAAACCGGTTTCTGTGGAAGCTGTCAGCTTTTGCTTTGTAGCCAAATGGTTGCACTTGGGTGGATGATAATGAATCCTTTGTCATCGTATGATCGGCTATGCATATTTTTTTGTCTTATTCTTTTTTACAGTGCATGTTTATGCTACTTGAGGATCATTGGTAAAATATGGGTCATGATGTTATCTAGCCAGAAAGCAGAGGGCAGAAACGTTGCTGTGTGTCTCACCAGCGGAAGGTAGCTGGAAATAATCCGACCCACCAGATCGCCTACATTGAACACCAGGAATCCAGTGACTGGGAGGAAGAATTTGTCTGGAACAAAGGCGATTGTCACTTCATTAGTGTGCTGCTTCTACAATTATCTGCAGTGTTCAAATTGAATTGCTAACTCAGTGCACAAATCCAATTCCTGAACACTTCGACCGGAAGAACAGGATTTCAGAGTTGTGTCTGACATGTAAACGATAATTGCATTGCTGTAATAAGGTTTATTGATATCTTGAGCCAGTGCAGAACTGTGGTTGCTGGAGGTGCTGGTCATTGCCAGTGAATAGCGCAATACTGCTGTTTACAAATTAAAATAAATGTTTGGGTGTCGGCCGCGGCTTAGTGAGGATTAAGTGATAGGTCACTTCAGTTTCAGTTATCATGAGCGTAAGTAATGTAGCAGTGGCACAAAACTTAGTACAATTGCAGTATTTCATTGTTTCACTAATATCGATCTGAAAGGGGCTCTTAAAAGCCGGGGAGGGCATAATCCCTTAAACACTGCATATAACTGTTAATATAAACATCGATAGCTCAACCAAGAAAAAAGGTTTCTCATTACAGTACTTATATTAAAGTGAAAAGATGTTCGAGGGACATTATCCAGGAAAGCGACCAGGGCAGTCAGTTGTTCCATGAGAAGGCGATAAGCCATTTGCATTTGCTATCGGCGAACACATTTCATTTTCAACACTCTTTTACAGATTGCAATAAGTACCGTAGTGTTTTCAGCTCTTAAAAGGCATTCTTACTTGCTATAGCAGCTCCACTGCTCGCATTTGTCGACACAACTAGGACCATGATCGCTGGGAAGATCGACAGCGTCACCCAGAATATGAGTGCAATGGATACGAAGTACGTCCAACCCTGCGGAAAAAAAAAAAAATTGTAGCTTTGATGCAAAGCTTGGTGGTCTGGCCTCTATTACCTGCAGCATCTTATTTGAAAACAGCAACAATACAGCTGTGAAAAAGTTCTCCTCCTAAGGCATATCTGTTAGCAAAAAACTTGTAGACAAGCTTCTACCTCAAATGGGATATTATTGGGATAGAGGGATAGTACCAAAAGTGGGATGGTTAGAATCTGCAGCCTTGAAGAGCTGTAGTCTACAGCATCTGATTACAGGTTGACAGTGTTTAATCACCACAGCTGTGATCTTATCTGTGGCTCTTTGTATTGATGTTTTTTAAAGTACTGTAATGGCACTAGAATTAACGCTTTGCTACTGTGAAGGTAGCCAAGGCTGTTCCTAAAGCTGGCAAATGGAGGCAGACTTAGGAACTACTAACTCAAGCTGCGTGCCGTGCACTTCCATTTCAAGTGCCGCGTCAGTCCCCCAAAGGGCTGCTTTTTGATACTCACTCCCTTGAAGATTTGCCACAGTGTTGCCTTGCCACTTTTGGCCTCCAGCGGCAACTTTTCAAGGCTCTTGTATGTAACTGCAAGAAAGGCAGGCAGCAGTGCATAGTTGGGACCCTAATACAAATGCCTTTATTTCAACATCATGTGTGACATTAGGGGTGCACCCAAAAAGCCTATAGTTGGCTTGACAAAGTAGTGCATCCCATACATCCTGGAAAAATTAGAAATTATGCATAGCTAGACAGTCATGCATAATTTTCCAACAAGAATCAAATTATTGATAGCTGAAATAATATGAATGATACAATAACAATACACCAACATAGATTTAAAACAATAATTGAAAACTTGTTTAGTTGGGGCCTACTGTCAGCACTCACCTGCTTGCGTAGAAATGTAGTGATGATAGAACTCCTGCAATGAAGATGATTCACTATCAGCAGTGGTTGCACTGGTTTTGCCTGAGATCATATTTGTAGGAGGGCTCCAGACAGCTGTTGATCAGGGGTAGGCACTACTCTTAAACTAGTACAGCATGATGTTAAGCACGTGCCCTTTCATGTTATGACCTTTTACCGACGTGGCATTCCCTGCAGCGTTACCAATCATGGCACGCTCCTGTGTTCATCAATCAGAGTGTACTTTTGTTTGTTTATATAATCAAAACGCCCCTAATGACTTCCTCTGTAGAGGGTGTTACATAGGGGTGCACAAGTTGGCATCAGGAAGGAACAGCTGAAAGTAATAGGGCAATAAAAAAAACATGAAACATTGGGGAAATTTAGGTTCCCAATGTTGGGGAGCTTGTTTTGGTAACATATTTGCATTTCTAACTCTAGTGTGAGTCATGTGATGTGCTGAATGAGCCCCAGGGCCTACTTGCCACCAACCACATTCTTTGGCCTCTGCTTGTAGCATCCACAGAGCAATGCGGGATGTGAATCACAGACTAGATTCTGCTGGTGATGTTTCTCCGCAAGCTGCACTGGAACGATCTGCAATGCTCCTTGTTTGACACATACTCCTCATCTGCTATCAGGAATGAAAGCCATTTAGTATCAATTTTTCTCACTTACTATAGCGTAGCCAGGAGAGAATAAACTTGCACTCTTTTTAATGTGAAACGCGTTCTGGGTTAAATATATAGTTTTGCAGTGCAGAAGCCCTAGTTTCTGTCATTATGTGGCTTCTGAAGCATCAGCAATAATCTGGTGCCATGAGTATTGGGTTTACTTCTTCCATACAAGGTTTGATCGCCCTTCCGAGAGACACCAATTTAGTGGATATGCAGCTTCTAGTATTGCAAGACACTCACCGTCTTCACTAATATTGCGAAGCAGATCTGGGTGAAAATTAATGTGATGACAGCTAAGAGGAAGTATAACAAGGCACTCGTCGTAGCCGATGCATCACCGAGCAAGCATAGGATCTGTGCCACAGTTGCAAAGATGCCGCCCATTGCCTGGAAAACATGAAAGATTTCTTGTTGCAGTCTGAATGATGTATTCACCACAGTATTTTCGAGAATTGCATAGGTCCTACATTTTCTGAGCTAGCATCAACACAAACTGATTGCATTCAGTTGCCTGCTGATTTGCCAATTTCGTAAAGTACTAAGAATAGCAAGTAGAAACTGCCGAACAGTAGAACAAGTGTGCTGTAGGCCGACATACCTAGCCACTCCATTTAATATTACTATCACTACCAAAGTGCTGCATAATAATTTTACTGTATAGATATACATGTAAACAGTTGTACTTTTGGAGGTAGAGCATACCTGTCCGTTGAGGTTGGAGGCCATGTACTTTTCAGGAAAGCAACCAGCTAGGCCTGTGCCTCCTCCTTGCAAGAAGCCACAGAAGACTGGAGGGAAACAGTGGAACACACACTGTAATATTTTATGCATAAGTTGTTTTCCTGATGTGTACTATGTCATGCACAGTCCTGATACTTACTGTTGATGAGAACAACGATGACCAACGTGGCTGCCATGAAAGCAGTCTGGTCTGCAGGGAACAAATGTAGGTGAATGTAGCACTTCTTAGAAACTAGAATCACAAAGATTTGTACCAGCCTACACGAGTAAGCAAGTCATTGCAGCTTCCGACTATTGAACTGGACTGTGCGCATTCGTGATCTGGCGCCATGTTTGCTAAAGGTTGGGTTTCTTATTGAGGGGTTGATGACAGCTTTTTTCACCACTCGTGACTCCCCATCGCACTACATTCGGGGTTTCTTCGCGGTCAACTTTCTGTGACACTGCAGCGGAGGTTAAGCAGGAAAGTGGAGGAGACGTGCCTTTGTCACCGTGCTGTGGGGAATGGGTTGTTCGTTCTTCAGGCTAGGGGTGCGGAGCGGTGAAAGGGGGAAATTGGTGATATGGTGCGGGGTCACAAGGGCTGAGGTAGCCCACCCGACGGCACGGGGACAAAGGCCCGTCTTCTTCCCTTTCCAGTCTATCCTCCGCTGCAGTGCTACAGAAAGCACATCCTCTGTTTTAGCGGTATACACGCGAAGGAGCCCAACAAGAAGGGATGTGAGCATATCGTCGCCGACTGGCAGAACATCCCTTCGCCACATTCATATGAGCAGGCAACCAGAACTCGAGAGGGATGTCACTGTCACAGTATTAACAAATGGCTGAAGTGGGACTGCGCTGCGGGTACCCCACAGAGCAGAAGCTGCGAGCTTGTCGGACATGCAAAGAAACAGCCGCTCACCCCCTGCCTAGGCGGATGGCTGAGAGGAGATTATTTGCGCCCGCCAAGCGAACAGTCTCCTCCCCGACGCGGAAGCCTACGTCACCTCAGCATTCGTTACCCAATTGGCGCCTGTCCAAGACGTGATGTTTGTCACGTGATGCGCGGTCACCTTCGTCTTGGGAAGGATACATTGCCCGTGTGAATACATTTTTCTGCCCGCTGGCTAACCTGACGTCATGTACGGTCGGGGACAAAAGTTTGTGGACCACATGTTCCTCAAACGAAGCCGGTATTAGCCAGCGGCTGGAGACCACACTTGTGGAAGTACATATAAGTCAAAATTTTATTTTTTCATCTCCACAAGTGTGGTCCCCAGCCTCTGGATAATAATAGAGCTATCGGCATCGTTTGAGGAACACGTGGTCCATAGACTTTTGTCCCGACTCTATGTGTGTCTCCTGCAAACCTCATTCCATAACACCTTTCCGCCTAGGGAAATCCGGTTTGTGCCATTTGACTTAGCCACTCTTGTGCTTGGAAAGAAGCGTTAGAATTATCGACGCATTAAACTTCCTGGGGTTATACGTGGATGCTGGCTAGATGTCACAGGTACCCTTTTCGGTATAACCGGACTCCACACAAGCAGTGCCTTACATTCGTCCGTGTTGACCTTGACTAGTGCTGCCGTGGCGACGAAGAACAGCGTGCACCCCAGGAGAGGCCAGCCTATCCGCACGGAGGGCCGGATGCTGCGCATAAAAATGGTACACGGTTATATTAGTGATTGTACAGTTCGCTGTAGGGACACACGCCTGCATGCTGAAAGTTTTAGTACGTTAGCATTAGGCCCCTGTTAGCGCTAAAAATGTCTGGTGTTGGCGGCATGTGAAACCTTGGGGAGAGGTGTCCCCTGAGCTCCTCCCTCAGCTGACAGTTCGAACAAAATGCAGCTGCCATTTTGTGTGTGCTATACGGCGTACATACCGGTGACTGAGGTAGGTGTTGAGGACTAGGGAGAGGATGTAGGGTGCCTTGCTGGCGATGGCCAGGTAGCTGGTGAAGGCCGCCTGCATGTCGCTTTTCTGGCCTGACGTGGTAGGTGCGCTCACGTTGCGGAACTTGTACCTCCAGTACTGCATGTGTAAGAGAAGACATGAAATGAAAGTGGCATTCTTGCCGGAGCCATACACTCGTCTGGTTTGCTGTCACGTCGTCAAAAGACACTGGATGTAAAGGCTTCATTCACAATGTACAGAATGACCCACATAAGCGGGATCAGTTTGAGAAGGATGAACGTGATGTTCGCCATGTTGTATACAATTTTTTATAACCGATATATGTCGCAGCTAAACTGGCGCGCATTTTTAAGTGCTAGGTTTATTAGGTGGAAACGGAGGCACAAGCCGACTTGGGAAGTTGTGGCGTGTTCTCATCTAAAGAACACATTCCAACTCTAAAGTCATTTTAGTAAGAAGCTGTTAAATGCCAACTAAAGCCAACGAATGAGGTGTCATAACAGCTTATGCAGGTTATCTTGAGCATGCAGAGACTTGCTGCCCACTGCTTGAATTTTCAGAACACGTTTTGGCCACTTTTCGGTGGTACCCTTCATATAGATCCATTCTGCAAGATTCTGCTCCGTCTATGATAATAATGCTAATGACACTGTGGATCTACCTGAAAACCAGTCATGTGACGGATGCGTCGGGACGCGTGTCGTGTTGTCCATGCAGCTCTGACTCTCCTTATATCCTGTGAGGTCTGAAAGTGATGTTGCTAAGCACGCGGCAGAACCTGCTAGGTCTTTGTGTTATGCCCACACAGCCTTTGTTCGTTTAATTACGCATGTTAGTGGCTCTACAGCTCTGAGTCACTGATGGTCGAGATGTATTAACAAGCCCATGAAACGCTCTGCAGTTCTCACGTCATCGGCCGTGATGAAGAAGTTCCAGGGAAGCAGCGAACCGATGCCGAAGAGGAACATTGTGAAGTTTACGAACTGGTACCTGGGAAAGAAAAAAAGTTCATGAGACTCCTGTATCCACCTGCTACTCTCAATATGTGCTGGAGCAGTACATTACAATGCTGATAGCGATATTGCGGCCTCTGAATTATCGGTGCCACATGCCATGGTAAAGTATTGAGCGATCGATAACCCTGCAGGCGGAGATCGCTGTAACGCGTACTGCATCAACAAGCCTTATGTCAGGCTGAGCACACTTAATGAGCAAGCAAGGAGATGAGGATAAAGAAGAGCGTATTGCATTCGCCTTGACATTACATGTGTGCGTGCCGCCCTCTAGCACTAACCACCGCTCGCATGGTTTCTGACGGTTTTCTCGTGAACAGTATATACAGTCGAGCCCACTCATAACCAACCTGAGGGCTACGTGAATCACGTTCGTCGTAACCGATGTTTGTAGTAATTGGACTGCCCGTACGTATAACAGACAAATATTAATTTCGCCAAAAGTGGCGTTTATTCCTGAACTGCTTAATGCGCGTCTGTTTCTACAAAGCAGACCCTACCACGGCACGGCATGGTTGAGGTGTCCATGGCAGCTGTTGGCAGACCGGCCACATTAATCAGATTCCTAGCAGTAGGGCAGTTCTACTTCGTGTACAACGGTTTCGTCAGAACACGGCTCTGCGATGTTGCCATCCGCTCGAATGTATAGTCATCCGAGGCAACTCTGGCCAGCTATGCATCAATGTCATGTTGTCACAAATCTATATGCATCTGATTATGTGTGTCTTCAACAGCTTCATCTATCATTCCTGGGCCCATGCAGCGACGAAAGTAGCACAGCGCATGTGCACAAAGAATCTACCAGCTGCACTGTCCGCTGTCTGGCTCTGCCTGCACGTGATAGCAGCACAAAAGATGAAGCCGACTGGGCAGGCGAGGCATACCATGTGGCAAGCAAGACAATCAAACATTTAAAATGCTGCCGTTAGCTGATCCACGATCATGCACAGTAGCATCGCTTTTGAAGCTAGCATTATCGCTCACCAACCGCGCCTCTGCTTCCATTTGGGATGCTCGATGTTGACCTTATTTAGGCCATCGGCGCGCACTTGGCCGGCGGTTGCCCAAAGATTCAATGTCGCCTTTTTCTTGTGTTTTTGGGTCGTCTTGTCCTTTCCGGATGGTATCGCGGGGCCGAGGGGTGTTCTTCGGTGCGCAAAATTTTTTTTTAACTTCGGGGGCTAAAGCTGCTCAAACTTCAAGGGCTTAATTTATCCGGGGCGAGTTTATGGTGCCCGCTTACAAATGTGGCGAACGCTGTGTATATGTGTGCACGTCATTCCAAGATGTTATGCAGCACACTTAGAAGGAAGAAATCCTCCTGGCTATCTGCTAACAGTACAATATCGTCTGCATGCGTTAAACCTGGTAGCCATTGCTCAACAACCTTTCTGTCTAATCTGTACGACAGATTATACCCTAGATTGCTTCCTTGTAGCCTTCTTTCCATCTTTATCATATAAACCATGAACAGTAGCGGTGACACAGGACAACCTTGCCTTAATCCTTTGTGTACCTCGACAGTTGTCGTACTTTTCATTCCTTCCCATGTCATTTCAACTTTATTTTTTTTGTATATTTCCTATAGAAAATCAGTTTCCTCATGATTGATACCTTCATCTTTTAATATGTTCCACTGCAGTTCCCTGTTCATGTTGTCATATGCACCGCTTATGTCCAGGAAGGCTAAATACAGAGGTCTGTGTTTTGCGTTAGCTATTTCTATGTATTGGGTAAGCACGAACAGGCTATGATCGTCGAGTATCCAGCCTGTATATAACATGTTATCGTAATCGGTCCGAAGGATTTTATTTTCATCTTATCGCCTTTCCCTTTATAAATGAAATTCATTTTACTCTGTCTCCAGCTGTGTGGCATTTGCTTATTTGTTATGACTGCCTCCAATGCTTTTATCAGCGTTTACTTGCTTCTTGGCCCAAGTTCATTAATCAGCTAGATTGGAATTTTGTCTATCCCTGCAGATGTGCATTTCGGAATATTTTCTTCTGCCTTTTTCTAGTCAGCTCTAAGCTGTTTTCTATTGTTCTGTCCTGTGTTGCTGCCTCATTTGTGGAGAGCACCCTAACATCGTTCCTAAATGAGTCCGCTATACTGATGCAATGTACTTCACAGCATCGTCTCCGTCCAAACATTTTCCCTCAGCATCTTGAATCTGTTCCTTCTCTCTTTGATTCATTTTACCCAGCCAGCTTATATGGTTCCAGAATTTTCTTGGCCCCTCTTCAGTTGCATCGCGAACTTCAGCCAGCCAGCGATCAGAGGACTGCTTCGTTTTAGCCTGGATGAGGACCTGCACTTGCTGTTTCTTTTGTTGACAAGATTCCCATTTTTGGCCTATATCCTCTTCAGATAACTGCGCCCTCTTTGCTTCCATGTGTTCCCTTGAAGCCATCCGTCGTTCGATGGCTTCCCTAATTTACTTGTTCCACCAGCTTCGTGGCTTCCTCTTTCCTCTCCAGCGGTTTACTTCTTTTACTTGTTTCATTTTTGTACTGATTGAGTTGTTCTAACTGGTTATAATCCCACTTTTCCATGGGGCGTTTCTTTATTGCCTCCTTTATGCCGGCTGCTATTAGCGCTATTTGTTCGTTGTTTAATTTTATGTTCTCTTTTTGTCTTCTCTGCATTTCTCTTTTGATCAGGGCTCCCAACTGTAGACTTATATGCTTATGATCACTTCCCAGTCTGTACTTCCCCTCTTCGCCTATTTCCATAATTGCGAGTTTGCTATAGATTCCCTGCAACGTTAGGCAGTAGTCAATGGTAGTCTGCCTGTTATGGGATTCCCACGTGATTTGTCCCTCATAATTAGTTTCTCTATTCAAAATAACTAGGCTGTGCCGCTCACAGAAGTCTAGCATTAACTTCCTGTTACAATCGGTGCATCCATCCAGATCCTTGATGTGGCCATTCATGTCACCCAGTAGAATAATATCAGCACCGTCTCCACTCCAAACTGCTTTATATCGTCATTGAGACAGTTAACTAGATCCTTGTCTTCTTTCCTCCATTTGTCCCCAGTCCCTAAATAAACTACCCCCAGCGATGTCCTTTTACTGCCAATTGTACCTGATACCCAGACATTCTTTGCAAGCTGATTTTGTTTTTTGCCAATTTGTTCCTTGATGTATCAGCATACCTACCCCTCCTCCCTTCTTCTCCGTTGTTGTTCTGTTGCTCCCTTCCCAGACGTAGCCATCAATAAACGGTGGATCTTCTAGATCCCTGAGATGTATCTCGCATAGCGCGTACACGCCTACTTCTGCATCCTTTAACTGCTGTTCTATTTCTAACCATTTCGCTCTCTTTCTACCCCCGTGCATGTTTATGTAACTGATCCTGGTGTTAAATTTCGTTTTAGTTTTCTTCCTGGACCTTCTACTGGCCATTTTGTTGGGCTCAGCTGCCATTGTTACACTTTCTACTGGGGCACCACTATGCATGCGACACCAAACGTCTTGAGGACTTCCTCAGATGGTCAGGACATCCTCATCCCGAACAGGACATTCTGGGTACATTTTGAGTGCATCACAAACGTGCTCATGAGGAAGTCCTCAGTTTGTGCTTTGCTGGACGACTCGAGGATGAAAATTCCTCCGATGTCCTACAAACGTCCTATCGCAGGAAAATAATATGGCATTGAACTGAGATAAAGCAAGCTTCATCTCTTGCACTTGGCTTTCATTATTTAAAAACTGCAGGTTTATAAAACCTACTTGAGTACAATAGTGATATAATGAAGGGAACCATTGTGACTGAAGAAAGTATGTGCCTTGAGATGATATCTTAAGAAATTTTGGCTTTTAAACTTGTTCTTATGTGCTGTGTGCTTCTGATAGGGCTGAACTATTTACAATTCGGTCCCATTCGTCCACGTGGCTTCTGCATTGAGCTGGCGGAGTTCAACTCTTGAAAGAGTGGTAGTTGTTGCTGTATAAAAAGTATTGCACGAATAATAACCAGCAAATGCGGTAAACAAACCGGTGTTGAACGTGGCAAAACTTTCGCTAAATTTGTTTGCTAAAGCAAAAAGAAAGCTGTTTCACAACCTCTGCACACTGCCTACAATAATTAAACAAATAATGACCCACATTCTCTGAGCTAAATCGTTATCTGACGTCCTGAAAACATACTAAGAAGGTCCTTGAAAAGAAATTTGAGGATCTCCCGCGGGCATACTGAGGCCGGACTACAGGATATGAGAGGGCTTATTGAGGATCAGTAGAGGACGTCCTCAGAACAACAAAAATGGCCTCAAAAATTAATCCCCATGCAGACTTCCTGAGGACGTATTTGTGTTGTCTGGGGAGTGCCTTATGGCTGGCAGGAACGATTAAGAGTGCATTGGAATTAGAACTGCATGCTAGCCGTGTACCTAATGCTTGACGTTGACATTGACCGAAAAGTTTTCTCTGCAATGGGGCACCGCCCCGCCGCGGTGGCTCAGTGGTTAGGGCGCTCGACTACTGATCCGGAGTTCCCGGGTTCGAACCCGACCGCGGCGGCTGCGTTTTTATGGAGGAAAAATGCTAAGGCGCCCGTGTGCTGTGCGATGTCAGTGCACGTTAAAGATCCCCAGGTGGTCGAAATTATTCCGGAGCCCTCCACTACGGCACCTCTCTCTTCCTTTCTTCTTTCACGCCCTCCTTTACCCTTCCCTTATGGCGCGGTTCAGGTGTCCAATGATATATGAGACAGATACTGCGCCATTTCCTTTCCCCCCAAAACCACTTATTATTATTATTAATGGGGCACCAAGACGGTAGCGATATGTGCCATTCAAGCGCCGGCACAATTAACGTGAATGTCAAACTAAATGTAATGATTAACGCATCAGTTCTATCCCTTTGATAACGCAGACTTCCTGCAACACAACCACACTGTGCAAGTATGCTCGGCAATGTCTTTTTAGCGCCCGAAGGGCAGTAAACGGCAAATGGAGCTGCCGCAGCGTCGCAGTCCCCAAAGAAACGCCCGCACTGCGGCGCGCCAGTCGGCGGTGGGACATACTGGGCTCATTGGACGTGGAAAATGGAGTAATTAATCTTTTAAAAGATATAATATATATATATATATATATATATATATATATATATATATATATATATATATATATATATATATATATATATATATAGAGAGAGAGAGAGAGAGAGGTAACAGAGTGCTCATAAAATGAGAAAAAAATGTATCAGGGCCTGTAGAGATACAGCGGGGCCTTAGGCGAGGATGTCCTCTGTCCCCTTTGTTGTTCATGTTGTACCTGCAAGGGTTGAAGACCAAGCTAGAGGGGAGCGGACTAGGCTTCAACCGATCTTTTTTCAAGCAAGGGGAATGGATTAAACAGACATTACCGGGACTAATATACGCGGACGATATAGTGATAATGGCTGACAACAAGGAAGACCTGCAGAAGTTGTTAGACATATGCAGTACAGAGGGAGATAGATTAGGCTTCAAGTATAGTAAGGAAAAATCTGCAGTCATGATATTTAATGAAGAGGGCGGCGAGCATAGAATACAGGAGTTCGTGCTAAAAGTAGTGAATGAGTACAAGTATCTTGGGGTGTGGATAAATATCAGTGCTGAGTATCTGACAGAGCATGAAAACTATGTAATGAATAAAGCTAGTAAGAATGCAGCTGTCATGAAAAATAGGGCACTGTGGAATTACAATAGGTATGAGGTGGTAAGAGGGATCTGGAACGGGGTGATGGTCCCTAGCCTGACCTTCGGTAATGCTGTACTGTGTATGAGGCCACATGTTCAAGCAAGGCTAGAAATTAAACAACGGGGAGTAGGGAGGTTAGCTCTGGGAGCACATGACAATACACCAAATTAGGGGGTACAGGGTGATATGGGATGGGCGTCTTTCGAGAGCAGAAAGGCTAGCAGTAAGATAGCATTTGAGGAACGATTGAGAAAAATGGAGGAAAAGCAGTGGGCTAGGAAAGTTTTCAGATACCTGTATATAAAGAATGTTGACACGAAATGGAGAAAGCGAACTAGAAAATTGACAAGAAAATATCTGGACAGCAGTAAGGGGGCAAATCAGCAATTATCAATTAAGAAAAAGGTTAAAGAAACAGAGAGAGCTCTGTGGAAAACAGGGATGCTGACGAAATCGGCACTGGGAACATACCGGACCTTTAAACAGGAAATTGTCAAAGAAAATATCTATGATAATTGTAGGGGAAGCTCTTTGATGTTTGAGGCCAGAAATGGAGTTTTGCGGACTAAGATGTATAGAGTCAGGTACCATGAGATAGACACTCTGTGCATGGCGTGCGGAGAGGAGGAGGAAACGGCTGAACACTTGAAACTTTTCTGTAAAGGGCTTCACCCTACAGTGGAAAGCACCTGGGCTGACTTGCCCAAGGCATTGGGGTTTAGGGATAGTGAAGGGAAAGGGGATTTTAAGAGGTTAGAAGTAACCAAGCGAAGGTTATACGATTGGTGGCTAAAAGCAAGACAGGAGTAAAATTTCACAAGACATGGCTAGGTGGCTTGAGCCACCGCCCGATTTAAAGGGTTCAGCCGTATTCATGCATCCATCCATCCATCCTATGGCTGCGCCGGAGAGTGGCATTGGATTTTGGTCTAATTCTGTCCTACATATATTTGATTTGCTGTTTCGTCCTTTCCCCAAGGTGTGATTGATCGAACGTTTGGTAGTTTACCTAACTGGTTGTTGTCCCCACTGAGGGCGGGGACGTAGGGGTTAAAAGAAGCTGCTTTTATATGGAACCGGGGGCTGGTTTCGTCAGGTGTATCTGCGAGGCAGTCACCTGTATATAGTTTTCTCCTTGTTATTCTTTTGTTCTATTGTATTTGTTTGTTTTAAGCGGAAATAAGCGTTTAACTCTCAAAGTATACTTCGAGTAATGTGATCGAGCAAGTTCGGACCTGGAAGACGTTTTGCATTATTCAGCATCATCAACACTTCTTTCCCCGTAGTGAATAGAGGGAATGAAGATCACAACTGAGGTCTTTATATCCCCTTTCATCTACCGCCGTATGCGCTGCCACGCTAGTAGGTTCATGATAATCGGTCCTTTGACGAAAAAAATCACATTTTACTTGACGTGTATCCGACTATTGACAACTCGAACTCGAAGGACACCGAAAATTCGTTAGAATTATGTAGAGTTCGAAATAAGTGGAGCGTTTTAATACATTCGATGTTAGTGAAACCGACGCGTCGGTTCGAATACTCTGGGAGTTGGAATTAAGGAGATTCGACTTAGATATAGCTGTAACTCGCGCTTGAAGCTATATGTTCAAATGCTGGCGCCACTCGTTCATCACGCTTGAACCAGTGACCGCCAAGCGTGAGAACCTCCACGCATGACATGCTTGCCCATAATGTTCCAGTGACCCGACACCAGAGAAGGTTGCGGCACTTTTCACGCTATCACCGTGCCGCCCTGTGTTTGCCTCGACGCCCCAAACGGCTTTGACCTTGACTGCTTGGCTCCTCCTCGACACTACACAGTGTTGCCGCTTTTTATCGCCGATTGGACTTTATGGGGCTCACGAACGGCCAAACTCTGACCCCCCCGCCTCGCCGGCTGCTTTCACGTGCAGCCTTGGCGCGGCAGCTGAGCTTGGACTCTCTGCGCGCATGCAATAAACGCTGCGTTCGTGAACGGTAATGAACGCTGCAGCACTCTAAACAGAAAGGAGTAAACCCGCCGCGGTGGCTCAGTGGTTAAGACGCTCGTCTGCTGAGCCGGAGTACGTGGCTTCGAACCCGACTCCGCTGCCGCGTTTCGATGGAGGGGGGCTGCAGCCCAGGGCCTCAACTCAGACAGTAGGAGAAGGGGGCCCATTTATTCTAACCTGCTTAGTATATGGAACCATGGGCAACGGAACTTCGAGCGACATGTATGAAGCGAGAAAACCAGAACGAGCAGACGGGGCCCCCCGCCTAATGTAACAGCATGCGTTTAGCCTGATCATTTGGGGAGAGCTTGTCGAGCTGCAAAAACAGGAGTCCCCCGCCACTTCGGCGGGGCCCTCTTTCTTACGAAGTGAAGTACGTTTGCATGGAAGAGCTTTCGTGGTTTCCTGTCAGTCCGTCTGCCCAGTGCGGTCTGAAGAGGAGGGGCAAGGGGGAAAAACCTAAAACGTGTAATGTGGGATGAGGACCTAAATCTCCCTTGCCCCTCGTCGCCACCATCCACCTCTCGAATAGTTCCGCCGCTGTCCTTCTCATAGAAAGGATGTGCTGCAGTACCCAACAGTTCCTCCATTCGACTTTTCTTTACCGTGATGGTAATTTGGGCGGGGAGGATGAGTCCGATAGCAGATAATGAGTCTGATGGCAGAGTCTAGGCAGGAAAGGAAAGAAGACGTCACACGCGTTTTTGTCCGCGTGCCGTAGGGCATGGAATGTTCACTGTTCGAGCTAGGGTTGTGGAAGAGTGAAGGGGGAAGTTGGAGAACTGGACACAAAGGCCTGTCTCCAGGGCCCATTCCTGCCTAGTGGCTGCGCATTGTCGCGCGCGCTCGACGGAAAAAGTAGGTCAGACTGGCCGCCGAACTTTCGAGAAAGTAGTAGAAAAAGATGACTCAGGGGCGAGGGAGGCGCGTAACTTCGCCCGCGCTACGAGTCGCCCTCTCCCCTTTTTTCTCGCGCTCGGTGTCGACGGGGCGAAATAAAAATCGAGAACCTCCCAGAACAGACGATTGCTCCTAGCCAATAGGAAGACGAGACCGGAACGGGTGAAGGAGTCAGTTTGTACGGAGGACGGAATTTGTACAAGGAACTCTATGCGTATGTAAACGCTTTCTTTGGCGCTAGTAAGAGACAGACGCGTCGCGCGTATATGAATGGAAATTGATCTCGGGCTGCGATTCAGCCCCGAGGCGCCGGTTGAGCTTGCATAAGCCTGCCCGGTGAGGAGCTCCCGGGGGACGCACCACTCTCAGCCAGCCACGGACCATGCAGGCAGCGTGCGCCAGTGATCGGGACGGCCACCGTTGGACACCTGCGGTCGCGTCGCACTGACGAAATTCCCGGTGCGGTGAACAATTCGCATCCATTCATGCGAAAATGCTCGGTCGGAAGCATCAAAGTGGTGCGTCTAAACGAAAGGCTAAGTTCGAAAGAGAAGAGCGTGAAAAGAAGTTACCAAAGATGACAAAGTACTATACTGAATGCAGCTTCCGCGGAGCAGTATGATCGCTCTGCCCAGAGTCCGCGTCAAACTCCCAAAAGTACCGACTGTGCTCCTGTGGAGGACTTGCCAACTCCATCACCACGGTTTCCTGGCAAGAAGCAAGGTTTGACTCACCTTGGTTGTCTAGATCCTGTGAAAACGGTGCCAACCTCGGTCGTCCATATTTCTGACCAACCGACGCTAACCGAGTCCTGTCCTGTTCCTGAGTAGGAGACGTCTATGCTATTCGGCCGGGCCCCTGCCACAGAGCTCCAGGTGCCCGGTCTGCCACGCCCGATTTCTACTACTGCTGATCAACAGGTTCCAAACCTCCCCGATGAGCCTCCTTCTACTGACGAGCGCCAGGAAACAACACTCCAAGAACCGACTCAGTTGTTTCCTGTTAGTTTGGCTTCAAATAATCATGTTCCCGCCCACAAAGTGTGCCTCGAGAGGACGAATGAGACTGCTTCTCGTTGCGGCAACAGAGAAGTACAGACACTCCCGCAGCAAGAGGTACGTTGCGAGATCCTCCGAAGCGACCCTGCTAAGTGGCCGGACGTTATTACTGACAGCTTTCGAAGTGTATGCCTTGAGAATGAACCATTGTATTTTCAAAATCGGGCAGAAAATTTTCCGTCTTCCGAAAGGCAATACAAAACTCAGAAACGCTATATGTCACCTCATCTTTCGTGCGAAAGGCTGTAAATGGAGAGGCGTATGAGCGACACTGGTTAATGTACTCGGAGTCCAAAGGTTCCGTTTACTGTTTTATGTGCAAACTATTTTCGATTTCAAGCAACCCCAGTGCATTCACCGCGCACGGCTTTTCTGATTGGAAAAGAGCAGCAGAAAAGGTTTGCGGGCATGAAAATATCGTCGTGCACCGGAATTGCGTGGCAGCATGGCTCGCCCGCTCTAACTCGAGCCGCACAATTGACAAGGAGCTGGTTAAGCATCTTGTCACTGAGACCGCTTACTGGACGGAGGTGTTGAAGCGCGTAGTCGTTGTAGTTAAGCTTCTAGCTGGGCGTATCCTAGTGTTTAGGGGCAGTGAGGAGATTTTTGGTTCACCGACAAATGGCAATTATATGGGAGCGCTTGAGGCCATTGCAAAGTTTGATCCCTTTCTAGAGGAGCACATCAAATGGTACGGGAACAAACGAAAAGGTCACCCATCGTATCTGTCAAAAACCATTTGTGATGAATTTGTCGAGCATATATGGCAAATGCTGTCAAGGAACGTCTCGTTGACGAAGTGAAACGCGCAAAATACTTTAATTGTTGATTCGACTCCAGACCTTACTCACGTTGATCAGCTGTCAGTTGATTTGCGATACTGTTTAAATGGTAAAGTGTATGAACGCTTTCTAGGATTTGTTCCAATCGAATCGCATACCGGCCTGTATCTTTTAGATACCGTGATGTCCCTCTTGACGACAAACGGCACCTCAATTGATGATTGTAGGGGCCAAGCTTATGATAATGCGAGTAGTATGTCAGGAAAATACAAAGGCCTGCAAGCTCAAATAAAAAATCTGAACGAATTAGAAGTCTACGTCCCGTGTGCTGGTCATTCACTGAACTTAGTTGGTGCGTGTAGCGTTGACAGTTGCCATGAGGCAGTCAAATTTTTCACTAACTCAGAGACTGTATGTGTTCTTTGCTGCCTCACTTAAGCGATGGTGGCACCTTTGGACAGCATGGGCGGAACTGGCGAGCAGCTTGTTTTGAAAAGTCTCTCTGAGACCAGGTGGTCAAGACACGCTGAATCATGTAAGACCATTGTGAAAAAAATTCAATGCAGTCTTGTGTTGCCGTGAAGCTATAATCAACGAACGAGGAAGTAAACGGTGACACTAGGAACGAAGCGCACTCTCGCTTCAAGAAAATAACAAAACCAGAGACTGCATTCATGGCGATTTTCTGGAGTGAAATCTTGGAGCGCTTTGACAAAACGAGCTTAGCACTTCAGAAACCAGGCCTAGACATATCAGCTGCTGTAGGCCTGCTGAGCTCTCTAGGAGGCTTTGTTAATTCTTTGCGACCTCTCTTTGATACCTTCGAAGAGAGAGCACGCACGCTAAGTACCAATCAACGTTATCAGGATGAGGGCAAACGCATCGTTTTGACTAAGCACCCGGACGGAAAAAGCGATAGTGCGCTACAAGGTAAGAAAAAATGTTACTGTAGAGACCTACAATGTTGTACGTGACAGTCTAGGCACGGCTTTGCGAGTGCGAAAGGCTGCCTACACTGAACTCTGCAAAAGGTTCGGATTGTTAAAATTGCTGCCAGAAGTTGGGAGCGAGGCCGCTCTTGCACAGCAGGCTGAGAAGTTGGTGAAAACATACAAAAATGATTTGAAGCCAGCATTTTCCGCTGAAATCGTTCAGCTTGCGCACTTTCTGCACAACTCTGTGTGCCAGCTAGGACACGAGTACCCATGGGAATAATGAAGTTGACTGCACGAAAGAAAGCCTATTGATGTGTTTCCGGACCTTTCTATTGCTTTGCGAATGAACTTAAGCATACCCGTGGCAAACTGTGAGGCCGAACGATCGCTTTCCAAGTTGTCGCCGATAAAAAATCGCCTTCGTTCGAGCCCCCTTGACGACAAGGTGAGCTCGCTCGCTATCATGTCCATTGAAAGTGACTTCCTCCGCGATCTATCCTTCGAACAGACTATATCTGATTTCGCCAAAGCGAAGGCGCGAAAGATGCCATTTTAAAAGAGGACTGTTTGAGCTATACATGAATAGTTCCAATACGTTCGTTGTGTCGCCTCCCAGCCTCCACGTTGCCAACGAAACGCTGAGCAGTGTAATTCAAGATATGCAAATTTTCGTTGTTTGTTCGCTTGTTCTTGTGATATTTAGCGTGCTTATAAAGAACTGTATTTTTGTTGTTTTTGATAGTGCCACGTTTATATTGTGTCGTCCTTGCTTGTCTTACCTTTAACGAAAGTATTTTCAAATAATGTTTTGTAATTACAGTTGGTAATTTTCATCTGTATTCTAGAGCATTTTTATTGTGTTTGTATTGCCTTAAATATTGTATATATCTATATTTAATATTTATAGAGTAACGTGTATAACGATTACTGCAGTCTGATGCTTGAATTTTAATAAAGAATGTTTTGCATACAACCATACGTCTCCTCACGGGATTAAACTTAGTTATGCAAACAAAGCCTAGCTTCAGAAGGATCGACATCTGAGCTGTGTTGCCTTTTCTACGTTATTGTTCGTCTTGAGTGCACTTAGAGTGCACTAAACTTTTCCTTAAAGCCTAGCTTTTGCTGAAAAGAGAATGCAGATTAATCACAAAGTGAACATATGTGTTGGTGTTTACAACAGCACGCGTTTCAAGCAAGTTTTGTTGTTTTCCTTATAATAATAGGAATAATAATAATTCCGTTGATCGCACTTCGTTCTTTTTAATTTGGTGGAATTGAAATGAAACATAGCATATTTCCAGTAGCGTAGCAGGCGACAGGGGGGGGGGGGGGGTCACTATAAGGAAAGGAAGCCTGCATGCGCATTAGCCCAGGGCCCCCATTTTTCTTAATCCGGCCCTGCTTCCAGGTAAAATATACGCAAGGTTCGCTCGTTTGCAGTGCGTTTGACAGATGAGTGGTGAGTTCAGTATTGTACCTGGGTTTTTACCTCTTTATCTTGCTTGCCAAGTAGCTTCTGAGTACCACTACTGAGAAAGCGTTGCATACTCCTCCAGTAGTGACTGCGCCACGGTGACTGAGTGATAACTTTGTTTGTTGTCCTTAGAACACATGCAAACGCACAACAAAAGCTCAATGCTCGTGTCTAAATTAGAAAATAACTCCAGCGCTTGCATAATTTAAATTATTTTCGTTCTAACGCTCCGAGCACAGCAAACTTTCTGCATGCTAAGGTGCTGCCATACATGGAAACAGGACTGGCTGACCCCTAATGGACGGTGGCGCCTCTCGTACATATAGTGGCCATTTCTGTCCCTGTTCGAAACTTCGGAGCATTGTCACGACGAGCAAAGGAAAAAAAAAAGCTATCAGAGGATCGTGATTCTGGTGTTGCTGAGATTTCTACCCTCCTGACAGGCTTTGAGATACGCAGGTATACACAGTGCAGTATCTTGCACGTTGCCATTCCATCCGTGCATGATAATATCGGTGGCCCACCTTATGCCTATATATATTCTTCCTAGAGCGACTGCGCGCAGACTTTTCACTCTCGGGAGGTCTTCCTGTGAATGGCGTGCAGTGACGTCACAAGCTCTTCCGTACAGGGGGAGTGAAACAGCGGGATCAACATTGTGTATATGTACAATTGCAGGATTGTGGGTGACTTCTCATTTTTGAAAGGTCACCAGTCTTGAAAAATGAGCAAGGCCACTTACGGGTCCCTGGGTCCCGGAGGCGCCGGCATCTTGGCAGCGGGTACTTCCCCCGAACTGCGACATAAGGAGAAAGGAAGAGGGGTGCGATCAGGCGCGAGGAAACCGCCTTTCAAGGGCCCTCCGTGTGTGCCCATTCAATTCAACAGTGTCCTCTAGCGCATGCACTATAAAAGAGAGTGCGCTGGAGGGAGAATCTACTCCGTTTTTACTCCCATACACGCGCATTCGTGTTTAGTGTTGTATGCAGCATCTGTCATGACGATTCATCAGCTTCGGTGCATAGTTTGACGGTGGAACTCCTTTCGCCCCAAAAATCGGGTACGTGGTCAATTAAACGCTGCCACTCTGACTGTGGCGTGGCATGACCATGGCATGTTCGGTATAGTTTCCGTTTTCGCAACGTGGTAGCATACGGTTCAAACCGTTTGCTAGTGTGCTGGACGGTAATCGACGTAAGCTAGTTTCACAGAGGCAACCAGCGCAAAACGAAAGCGGAAAAGAACTTCCGTTAACCAAAAAGGCGGCCGTCATCAAAGCCTTCGGTGTGGCGTGACCCGTGTGCTCGTAAGCTGTGTGGCGAAGCCAACCAAAACGGGTACTCATGGCGAAATCATCGCTGCTGGCCCTCTTTGTTCGGCACAATAAATTGATTCGCGCCACAGGCGGGCCATTTCTCAACCATTGCGGCAAAACCTTGTGTTTGGCGCTCTTTGGCCTTAGACGCCCTTGCGCAAAAAAAAAAAACCAGCATCATGATCCACCACTGCAGCAAACCAAGGCCTTTCCTAACAAGGCCACTTCCCTGTTGGACATCGTACTCGAAAGCCTAATCGCGGAGTTCCCGGGTTCGAACCCGACCGCGGCGGCTGCGTTTTTATGGAGGAAAAACGCTAAGGTGCCCGTGTGCTGTGCGATGTCAGTGCACGTTAAAGATCCCCAGGTGGTCGAAATTATTCCGGAGCCCTCCACTACGGACCTATTTGTTCCTCTCTTCTTTCACTCCCTCCTTTATCCCTTCCCTTGGCGCGGTTCAGGTGTCCAACGATATATGAGGCAGATACTGCGCCATTTCCTTTCCACCAAAACCAATCGGTCGATCGTCAGCCTTGGTGGTATGATGTGTACACGCGCTGGTCTATCATTTGTTTCTCTATAGAACATTGGTGTTCTCAAGCTGAAGCTTAAAACTAGACCGGCGACAATGTTCATATCAGGAAGTTTTTTTTTTATTTTTCAGATGAAGCGCATGCTATGTGCAACGTTTGTTTAAACATGTTCCCGTCAAACTATGGTGCCACCGAAGCCCACATGAAGGGTATCACGCGGCGGGTATTGCGGGTGCAACGCCAGAGCCTTCGCGTGCCTGGCGTGTCGCCTCAATGGTTTTACCTAAAAAAAAGCACAACCGGGCTCAGACCACTTGGTCTAACGGCTGGAAAAAACACGGCGTTAACCCCGCGGTCACATTCTTCAGATTACGCGATAAGGCGTGAACCTGCGGTATAACAACCGATCCACTCTTATGAGGAGACGCGTTTATCGCGTAGCTCCAGCCAGTTGATGGCATACTCTTATACGAAAATCGGATGCCTTCAGCGCTTACAACTTGGCCTGGAAAACTTTGAAACAACGCAGGCGCACAGGATTTTGGATCCGACAATGGCGTGCTGGAGAGCTAAACAATGTTTTGACTATGGCTGTGACTGAACAGCCATATATTTTTCATGCGTTAGCATTAGAACACCGTTCCCGGGAAGTGTTCGGCGTGTGAAGCCTCGGGGAGAGGCAAAGTGAAGAGGGAAACCGTGGTCGCCAATCTGAGTCGAGGAGACTGGGCGAGTGGCGGGGGGGGGGGGGGGGGGGTTACGGCGTATCACACTGTGACTGCTCGATTGGATCGGGCGAGTGAAAAGGGGAGAATGGCATGTCACACGATGATTGGTGGACTGGATCACGCCACTGTCAGGGGGGAGCACCAATGCTAACGCATGCTCTGCCTCACGTATCGCATTGATCGTCTGTCACTTTTCTTCAGCGAAAGCTGTTATACGCAGCCCTCCCTGGCGGATTCAGAACGATCCACTCTCGTGTTTTCATGTGACTATGCGCCTGTTGCAATCGTTGTGGTAGCTTTAGGTTACCACAAAGCATGTAGGTCTTGGGCATTAGCAAAAGACAGCCAGCAGCACGGCAAACTGCTCCGGCAAACTGCTCGCTATAACAGTGCAACCACACAGCGATAACGCTGTCACGTAAGTCCACGCGCGGTTCTATAACACACTGCAGCTGGCACAGTCGTGCGTGGATTAGAGTTTGTGAAGGAACGCGAGACGAGGAAGGCCATAAAGAGAAGAGAGAGAGAGCGCTAAAGAAAGATAAGCGATAGCGGGGTTCTGCAGCTGTTTTTCTTTGTTCGCTTGACAGAAGCTGGTTGTAATGCTGACGCTGCTCCGAGTGGCGGGTTTTTCTTTATCGCTTATAATCGGCCGTGAGGACTGCGACTGCCCCGTTTTACGACAAGATACTGCTGTTTAGATAGGACCGGAGAGGGGGAAAAGGCTACGCGAGCCGAGTCAGTTGGTGGAGAGGGAAAGGTTTCAACGCTACAACACGTCGCTTGTCTCGACGAAGCTTAGCGGTTGTAAGCTGACACAGCCGAAAAGGAAACTGACAGCCGACCCTGACGGCGATTGTTGTAGGCAGCGACGGTGTAGTTTCGAATGACTGCAGGAGAAGTTTGTGGGGGGAAAAAAAATTCAATTCATCAGAGCGCCGCTATCTGGTGAAAAGTCTTCGCGTAATTTTTTTACGTCAATTGCTCACAAGTTTTATTTCAAGTATGTGTGTTGAAATGATGAAAAAAAAAGGAAATCGCACTGACATTTTTAGCACACTTCGAGCTATTGAGAATGTTCTTAAATTTGAGCAGAAACAGCATGAGCGAACCTTCAGATAGATGAATTTATTGCTTGTATTCAACATGAAAAATGTGAAAAAAATTTGCAAGCCGGAACGGTGGTGTGAAGCAGTATAAAAAAAGCACGAAGCGTGTCGTTGTGCCCTTCCACATATTACGAAAGAGGTATACTGGCAAGACGTGCGATTTTTAACAGACAAGGCACATTGTTCCTGAACAAAACAGTATTACACAAACTTCAATCCCGTAAATTCACAAAAAAAAAATGTGGGAAGGTGAAGAGCTCGTTCGGATTTATAGATTACAGAAAGGCAAAAGTCATTGGAACCAAAGAAAGCGGAATGTTACTTTCTTTGTCTTTTCGTGGTTAATGTATTAATTATAACAGAAAATAAATTGCATATTCAAAGTTACTTTAAAAATCTAGCGGATAGTTTCTGCTTAAATGAATAATTGAGTAAAATTTCTGCCTGACAGATAGTTGAGACATCCAGGTTACGATATACAGGGCAAATGTATAAATGCGTACACTGAGCGCACATTTTTGCACCTAGAGAAGGTGTTCGATGTGAACATTATGCGCGCAATCGATTCTTCTCCTTCATGCTTAATTTAGAAGACCGTAACGAAATTAGTTAATTACAACTAGCCTTAAGAAGTAGAGAAACCAGTCATTTCAATACGAGTTTTTTTCTTTGATATGGTATGCACTGTATTAGTTTACATGAAGCACGACATGGAATTCGCTTGAGCCAACTGAATAATATATAATTGAATGTGTTTCTTATGTTGTTTTGGTTTCAGCAGCCGAACGGTGGCTGTGACGTAGACGACGATTTGAGATAACGTGAGGCATACAAGAACTGCAATATAATCGCTGATTGTTCATTTCTTGTATTTCCAGCTTTTTGGCAGGTTCGCGTAAGGGTGTAGGTGAAATGAAACGGACGAAGTCAACGACCATTGTACAGTTTTTTGCTTGCGTCACGTGATTTGAACTCTCTTCTACGTCACAGCCACCGTTCGGCTGTGAAACTGGAACGTCATTAGAGAAAAGAAAAATTAAATTCTAAAATATTTATCGCCTGTTTATATTCCTGCGCATCATTCCAACGAAAGACGGAAGAATGCTTTGGGCTGCTAATTTGATGAAATAACCGTAAGCTACTGAAAAAAAATGTAAATCAAAGTTATGGCGAAGATAACCACTTATGACCCCACTCACTAAGCAGGAGGAAGACAAAACTTAATAAACGTTTTCGCCTATTAGTTTCCGCTGAAAATGAGCGAATATTGAATTCAACTTTGCCAAAGAATGGAGAGACAAGATGCAGCAAAGTAACACGGTGCAGGCAGCTCGAGCGTTTCAGAGTTGTCGAAGGACACTGGCATCATGCAACAGTGGTAGAGACAATAATTCAGATCAATGATTCGGGCGGAGCAGTTCCCGACAGTCCACTGCAAAGTTAATTCCTCCTGTACATTAACGTCACCGCCACCGCTTCCGAGAACCCGTACACATAAGCACATTACGCATACATAAACACGACGCACCAAAACATGAGTGCACACAAGTCCGCACAGTGGCAGAACGCCGGACTGCAAGCTGTCGAAATTGTGACAGCCTACAAAGGCAGAACAGAAACAAAGCGAGAAATATAAAAAAAAGACAGCAGATGTGCGCTCGTAAAATGAAGTTTTGAACTTTTTAATGCGTAAGTCATGCACTGATGTCATTTGTTACATTTGATCACAGCAGCAAGAAGCTTAAACATTGCTTGTCACAATTCGTTGTATTTGTAAGGACTGTTCATTCTATAGCTCTGTATAGGTTTTTTGCGACTATTTATTCAGTTTCGGCACATGCACTGATGTCACTTGTTACATTTGATCGCAGCAGCAAGAACTTTAAACATTGCTTGTCACAATTCGTTGTATTTGTAAGGACTGTTCATTCTACAACTCTGTACAGTTTTTGCGACTATTTATTCAATTTCAGCACATGCAGCGACATGTTTAGGTTGAGCAGCTTTTGTGAGTGATAAAGATTATATAACACCTGGTATTGGAATGCGACAGAGAACTGTATTGAAGAAAGAAATGACTGCGGGCTGCGCGGAGTGAAATCCACAGGTATGCGCCTCCTCGTTGCTTTCATTTGCGCTAAAATCGTTTGCGTATAGTTTTTGACGTCTTGAGCCAAACAAGGTGAAAATAAGTTAAATAATAATGAAGTTCGCGCTTGATAAATTTTGAGTTTAGTTGAATGAAACTCAGGTTGGCATCCGGAAAGGTAACCAATTGAGAGCAAGAGATTTAATAGCATGATCTATGTATCCGTTACATCTTATACAAATAACGCCATGCACATAAAGCCGTCAACTAACTTTGCATTGTTATTATGCTTCGCACAAATTTGTTTCTTCTTGCAACACATACAGAGTTTACAGGCGTAAATAATACAGTCTTTGACTCTTACGTATATTTCCGGCCAGTCAGTGTACTTTCAACCCGTTGTAAAAGCACGTTGCCTAGCTTTATTTACATATCTAAAAAAAAAAAAACAAGCCACCCGCTGCCATAACCGTGACTTACAGTGCGTGGGAGGTGTTTTTTTTTCTTGTTTCCCATTCGAGACACTGCTGGACCCCGCGATAACGAAATCCGCGGGGGCGCCACAAATCTTCGTTATCGCGAAAAATGGGACAGCACGCGCCCTGTCCCACTGGCGTACGTGCTCCAGTTTTGTAATGTCTCACTTGTCTGACCTTCAAAACAATGTGGCTCAAACACAATGAGCGAATATGTGGCAGGCAGTAGTGTATGTACTGCCGCAGCATGGACACATGACATGTAATGCCATTATGTGGTTGAACAATAAATCAAGGCTCGCAATTTATTTTTAAAAAGGAAAGCCAGCGCGCAGTCATCGAAAATATATAGCCATGACTATCGCTAAACTTATATGACCTTACTGTCATTAGATAATCCTTCATGTTCACACAAGGGAGTTCGAACGTACATTAAGAATGGCTTTCGACTAAAAATAACTTAATTTAGACTTAATTCTCTCTATACGTTGGTAAAAAATTCTTTCAATGCACTTCACCTTGCCGAAAGATGCGTCCCACATCTACTTAAGGCAAATAGTGACAACTGATCCGGATCACGGGATGGAAATAACTGGAAGAATAAGAAAGGGGTGGAGCGCATGTGGCAGGTTCTCTCAGATCATGAATGGCAGTTTACCAATATCCCTCAAGGGAAAAGTGTACAACAGCTGCATCTTTCCGGTACTCACGACTACGGGGCAGAAACGTGGAGGCTAACGAAAAGGGTTCAGCTTAAGTTAAGGACAACACAGCGAGCCATGGAAAGAAAAATGATAGCTGTAACGTTAAGAGACCGGAAGCGGGCAGAGTGGGTGAGGGAACAAACGCGGGTTAGTGCCATCTATAGTCAAAATCAAGAGGAAGAACTGTGCTTGAGCAGGGCATGTGACGCGAAGGCCAGAAAGCCGCTGGTGGATTCCAACGGAGTGGATTCCAAGGGAAGAGCAGGGGGCGGCAGAAAATTAAGTGGGCGGATGAGATTAGGAAGTTTGAGGGGGTAAGGATGGCCGCAGCTGGTAAAGGACAGGGTTAATTGGAGAGACACGGGAGAGGTCTTTGCCGTACAGTGGGCTAGTCAGGCTGCTGATTTATATGTCACTGAAAGTACGTCGTTACATATAGTAACGTGTCGAAGTCATAGAAATTCTCGCCGGCGGGCGTAAAATTTGAAATAGAGTCGCTCTCCTTCATCTACGTGATCCTCGCATGCGACAAGAGTCCTTCGAGGCATGCTGGTGCGACGCACATTCCGGCAAGATAAAGTGTACTGAGGCACGTTTTATTGACAAAGAGAAAGAATTAGGTCTAAAATAATTATTTTTAGTTGACAACGATTCATAATGTACATTCTAACGCCTATGTGTGAAAATGAAAGGTTAATTCATGGCATATATATATGTCAAGCGACAGTCACGACCCCCTGATGATGCAACTAAGCTTCAGAAGCGCGAAGACGAGCCATAGACTGTTTTTAAGAATGGTTGGCGTTGGCAAGAAAGGGGACAGTGCGTACTGAAACTTGCACAACAATTTGTGCGGAGACATCAATTTTTCGGCACTCAGAAGAGCTTGAGCACACTAAAATCGTACATTGGTTCCCCCTATGGGCATTGGCGTACTCCGACAAGGACATTGGTCCTCAGGCGGACAGCCGTGAATATGCACGCGAATAAGCCAATTTGTCATTGCGAATGGCGTGCACAATCACGTGACTTTCAAGGGCACTGGGAACGTGAGATGTGACACCAGTACGCTGGCCTGTACCATAATGCTAGTGGAGAGTATTCCTGACTATATGATACATGCATCATTGAGCAGCTGTTGGGAAATCGGCGAAAATCTGTATTAATGCTGCCGCAAGGGGCGAAAAAATTACGTCTTGGACTAATCGAACTGGTAACCGCAACAGGAGAGCATTGCTACAGTGCACAAAAAGACAAAAAAAAAGGGCTACCGCTAACGCAAACCCATCACCACCTTGAGCTCGCAGTCACTGCTGCAGCTAGACCGACAGGACGCCACCATGATCTCCTGTGCGCGTGGCAGCGTCATTTTATTAATCGCTACATGGAGGAGCTTTTCAGGTTTTGAAGGATTTACCGAAGGTGCCGAGTTACATACGACACGTGTTTTCTGCGTTTTCTGCTGAACTTGCTTGGCGAAATTTGATCACCTTCATCGGAACGTTTATGCCGCTGACGCGGTTCTTAAGCGTATATTGTCGAACAGACATTCCTCGTGTGTTATATACTACATACCTTGGTGAGCGGCATATCTACGGACGTGCGAGTTGTGCCGCTCTTAGATCGCGTGGTCTCCATCTATGTTCCCCCTTTTCTCTCTTATCTCGTTTCGGTCTCTTACACCACGGCGCGGTTGAGGAATCCAGTCTTTGCGATAACGTTATCACGCGCTCACGATTTCCTCTTTCGTGTCGTGAGACTTATAGCATGCTCTGCTTTCGTTGGAAGCGGACGCATTTTTTTCTGAATAATGAATCCTTTTGTTTGAAAAATTACAGCGCGGAAAACGGGGACTTCGAGGGTAAAAAACACAGGACAAGCGCTGTTGTCCTGTGTTTTCTACCCTTGAAGTGCCCGTTTTCCGCGCTGTAATTTTTCAAATATGTATCACCAACTCGCCCGCCTTGCTGTCGTATTGAATCCTCTTGTATCTATCTGGCTTTGATTGGATTCCGCTGAATTTGCTTGGCTTTCCTTTGCTTTTTATTAATGTCTCAGTTGAGATACCTTTGAGGAACGTTTCGTGCTTTCAAGAGGGTATTAGCCTAGACAACATTCATTTTGCGAGCGCCCCCTATGTAGAGCAGTGACAGAGCCGCGCTTCGATTCTGTCCTGTATACCGTTGTGTTTCCAGTTGGAGCGTCGAAGCAGGCTGTATGAGGACGTCATTGGCGCCCTCATCGTTGAGTCGGCGGAGCTCTTCGGGTGTGCCATTGAGCGCTTCCAGAGATCTGCAATCAGAAGACAGCAATTTGTTATATATATTTTTTTCTGCACGTTACTCAGCAATTTTTGCTGAGCTTTCAAGCAGCGCACAGAATTTCAGCGGACAAAAACGCGTTATTAAAATAATCTGAAAGCTCTGTGTTGGGCCTTTTGATATCTGTTTTAGCTTTAAAAAGCTCGTCGCACTTTATCGAACCGATGGTTCCGCTGCGCTGAAAGCTAGTGTACGCTACTCTTGCGAATCTACTATGTCCGGCACCATGTTAGAGCAAGGCATTATTGGTGTTTTTCAATAAATACAATCGCATATCATCGTCTCAGTCAACATTCGACTCCGGCTCTCCTAAGCGCCTCGCACAATATGCAGTTCTTTTCTGAGCTTCTTTGCGTTTTGCCAGGAATGCGGTTAGCAACAAAGCTGCCATCTGCCTCACTCTTTAATGCTTGCAATTACGAACTCACTTTCTCTGTCTAGGGAACTCGTCAAACTGAGTTTAAGTTAAATAAAATGGAAAGATTGGTGCTTAACTGCTGCTCCGTGCACCCATACTCAAGTGCGTCGATATGAAACAGGAATCTATGGGAATCCATATACGATTGATGCTAGCAGTATTTGAAATTAAGAAAAAGCATGGGGAATTGTAATTTTATTCGCGGGACAGCATTCCAGCATTGTTTTTTTATCAAGTCGGTAACAGATAGGATACAATTATCTGCTGCTAATTTTTTTGTTGTCAGCCACCTTCTCCAGGTGAAGCAACGTTCCCCTATGAGCTTTCCCTCGCTGTAAACACGGTCGGCGTCTTCGTTGAATGAAATACGCTCTGCCGGAAGGGAATTATGAGCTTTAACATATAGCGTACACACATATACCGGTTCAGCCGAGTGCTTGCTGCGCATGCGCAGCGGAGGGTGAAAGTCCCGATTTGGTCGCAGCGCAAGCGCAGCAAGTACCCGGCTGGTCCCAAAAACATCCACGCTCTTTTCTCTAAACCATGCTAAAGCTATTTTTCAAGAGAAGCATGCTCGGAGCGCGCCAGTCGATGCTACGTGCGGCACACCGACCAGCGTAAGCGTTGCCACTGTCCAAACGTCAGCATGGCTGTAGTCTATAACGGAACGCGAAATGGAGATTCTTCACTTGCCTCCTCATGCCGTAGACCCAGGAGTAGTAGTAGGATGATCCGGTTCCCGCGAAGGGGGCAAATGAGGACGAGCCGTTGAAGAAGGCTTTTGGGGCCCTCATTGCGGAGCTGTCATTAAGCGTGGCGCCGAGGCGGGGGCGAGGAGGTGCCGACGACGCTCGTCAGCGCGGATGAGCCGAGACGGCCTTTGGTCTCTCTCTCCCTCTCCTCTTGCACGTCGGACGGTGTTTATGTGACCACACGCACCTAGGCCCCCCGATTCTGCGCGCCTCCTCACCGCCTGGTTTTTCTCCCGCCGTATACGTGAGTCGAGATATCGGTTATCAGCGGTGACGCCCTGCGGGCCTCCGTCAGGACCCGAGCGGAAAAATGTTTGGCACGTGTCATGCAGGGCCGCGTTTTTGGGGATCGCACGGCAGGGCTGTGAGCAGCTGTTTGAGGCTCTCAAGGAGCGCGGGCAGCGGGAGCCACGTCAAACGACAGTGCGTTCTTTTGAGAGGACGAGGCCGCCACCAGGTTTCAGTTTTTCTGTCAGGCTCCTTGTTGTATAGACCGTTTACAGCGCGCAGTTCTTCCGTTTGAGACCAGATGGCGCCACAGACGCGCTCGGAACACGGCGCCATTGCGCACCTCGTAAGTCGCCGGAGTGTACGCCTCGATGCAGTAATGGAAATATCGCGGGTGGCTGCCGAAGTGTTCTTTCTGCGAAGATGGGGAAAGGCAGAGGAAATACGTGCTTTATTGTGGATTGCAAGAATTGCGACAGAGAGTTAAAGGTGCAGGATGCGATCGTTTGCGAGCCTCACGGAACCGAACTGCACAAGGAAGTACTGCCCCTGTTCGCGCCCGTTTGCCATGCATCATTTCCGAACGGGCGAACGCGACAAACACGTCCGCCAGTGCTAGATGGCCAATATAGAAAGAAAGGTTACGATCTTGGAAAATCTGCGAGGGTAAGTGCGCAACATTGCTTCATGATCAAAGTGTTCCGCCACCGAAACCGTCACTTCGTGCTTTCAGTTGCTGTGCAGTTGCGCCTACGTGTGTAGTGAGGCCCCATTGCTCGTAAGTTAAGGTGTTCGGCAATTGTAGTAACAGCAGCGCCGGAGGCCAGATCAGGTACGGAAAAGAAGGACGACTTATGCTCCTACATGCCGCTACTGTAGATCGTGCGCTGCACAGCCGTACGAACGGACAACGCTTACCGTCCGTGTATTGTATGCCGTCTTGGTGCTACTCTTGAACTTCGCTCCAAGTAGAGCGCTTTTCGTGGACCAGATTCGGAATACAGCATTTGCGTTACGGCTGCTGGGCTGGATGATTGCCACTTCCTCGCGGTCCATGCGAGACAGCCACTAAATGTTACCCCGCAGGCCAGCGCTCAGAGAGAAGCTGATTACTTACCACCAACGAGACCTCGAGCATTTTCATGTCCGCATATCGAGAGTGGAGCGTACCGCAATTTCATATGTGAGACTGACATAATTATGAACTTCGTGTAGTGTGAATGCGTTGCTGTGCGCGTTATAACAATTATATGGCATAATCCTTCGAAACGATTGCGCGCCAGATTGTGAAGGCTGCTTGATGAATGGTACTGCTATACATGGTAGTTAACATTTGTGTGTCTATTTATTTTTGTCACCTTTGTGTGCTTAACAAACCAATAGAAAATATTTTCGGTTTCCTAAGCACCGTTAACAGGCTGTAAACAAATGCGTACGATGTGCATGCGAGCGTTTTAGAGCGGTGTCTGCGTGCATGCACAGAATACTACAACGACCTGCGCTGCCGCAGAAGCATTAAACCTTGCCGTTTAAGATAATAACAATAAAAAAACATTCAGCAAAGCCTTCTGCGGACGCAAAGACAAGTATCAGGAAATCGATCCATTGGCTGGCTATGAAACCGGACACCGTTTTCAAGGCCACAAGAGATCAAATTAGGGTTCTCACTTGCCCTTCGAATCCTTGGCCAAACCATACTGTCTCCTTCCCACTATTTTACAACCGTATCAGCCGAAACACAGCCTGTTGGAACCGAACCATCAGACGCGGCAGCCGTCGCGACGAGGCGCGCTCGGAGCAGTCAGGAGGCGTGCAATGGCGGCGTGCTCACGTGACCAAAGATGGCAGCCCCCATGATACGGCGCTGTAAAGCGTCTATATCGTGGCAGTCTCCGATTTTTTTTATTTCAGAAGCGTGCCATAAGGCGCAGTGAGAAAGGGAGAATAGAGCACAGGAGACAGCAAGAAAGAGTGAAGGCCAATTTTGTCCAAATCAATGCACATGGTAACTAGCGCTAAAGACAAGGACAGAAGAAAGAGAGACGGACACCATGAACGCTAGACATCAACTGGTTTATTCCAGACAGACACATTCAATATATAGGTTAACACGTACAACGGATCACACCCTAAAGCGCATGTACAACGGCACCTTCTCGTTCAGGAAATGTAATTCTTTGGATGACAAATGTAACGTTGGGTTGCTTACGCACGACTGTCGTTCCAAGTGAATGAGGAATGCTGCCAGTATTTCGCGTTCCTTCTGGTCTGAACTTGTTGTCTTTAGCGATAGTTACCATGTGCATTGATTCTGAAAATCACCAACTTGCCCGCTTTAAGATCCGCTTTAAATATTTGCCCAAATAGCAGTCAAGGTTGCCGGTGTAGCGATTGTCTATGGTGTACGTTTCTTTGTCAGATAAGCAGTTCCACCACAGACCCCTATGAAGCGTGTTCGCACAGAAGCCGTGGCTGGACACGTCCACAAGTGTCGCACATCACACAGGTCTGGTGAAGCGCCTCAGTGAGGGCACTTGCCAGTCACCGGCAAAAGTATGTCACGCCACCGATGGCGTAAAGAAAGGGTAAGAGTCGCCCCAGTCCAGAGCACGGATACCACCTCCTCCTCCCGAGTAAGACAATACGGGGGAGAGGGTGCGCACACGGAAGAAGTAGAGCGCGTATTCGCTGGCGCAGAATTTGTGATTCGGATACGTGGGACAGGAATGGATCTGGGGAAAGAGGAAAGTTGGCGGGTCGACCGTCTGATGTGTCAAGGTGTGCCATAGAATCCACGTGAATATTATGCGGAGCGCGAGACGAGCATGACCGCGAATCCAGTGTATGCCTCTGTTGCATCAGGGCGCCATTTGTTACGTGGCAGAAAAAAAATCCAACTGGCAGCCAACTTTTTGCTCATGTAGATTAAAAGATTAAGACGTAATTAAAACGTTTGATTAAGTCCTGGCTAAGGACCGGTGAACCGAGGATGTGAACGCGT
Source organism: Amblyomma americanum (assembly GCA_030143305.2). Taxonomy (NCBI): domain Eukaryota; kingdom Metazoa; phylum Arthropoda; class Arachnida; order Ixodida; family Ixodidae; genus Amblyomma; species Amblyomma americanum. The sequence goes on along the minus strand of JARKHS020010470.1, from coordinate 203,312 downwards.
TTTTGATTGTGGAAAGTACTGCTATCGATAGTGAAGCACCAGAGCTGGGGCAGTGGAAATAAAGGATAGCAGGCAGAATGGAGAAATGACATGAACTCGGGAGGGGAGAACAAAAACCACCACGGTATGACGGAACATCTGTCCCGTACGCTGAAGCTACTCGATCTATCCCAGACAACACCAAACGTCCTGAGGACGTCCTCAAATTGTCAGAATGTTCTCATCCCGATTAGGGCATTCTAAGTACCTTTTGTGTGCATCATGGCTAAATGTCCTCATAAGGATGTCCTCAGTTAGTTTGCGGACGACTTAAGGATAAAAATTCCTCGAATGTCCTACAATCGTCCTATCGCAGGACAATATTGTGGAATTGAAATGAGATAAAACCAGCTTTCTCTCTCGCACTCGGCTCTCATTATAACTTAGAAACCGCAGGTTTATTATAAGACATGTGCAGTAGTGTCATAATGAAGGAAACCATTATGACCCAGCTAATTATATGCCTCTAGGAGATATCTGAAGATGTTTTATCTTCTTTTAAAGCTGGTCTTATGTACCGCGTGCTCCTAATTGGGTCGGACTGTTTAGATTTTTGAGCCACTCGTCTTTTCCATTCAGGCAGCAGAATCCAACTCCACATAGGGCTACAGCTCTTTGTGGCCCTAGGCATGGTAAATCTATGCTGTGCCTATTCTTTTCAACACAATTCTTCTGCTTGTTCTGGTTAGCTTCTCTTACATTAGCTTTGAATACAGCACACTTATGGAAAAAAGGTCGATATAAATCCCGAAGTAGTACTGAAAGTGTCCCCAACCTTGATCCTCAAGACATCCCTAGAATGCGCAATGAAAGGACAAATAGATCCCGGTTGGACTACTTGAGGACCAGCTAGGGACTACCTCAGGACGTCTGAAAATCCTGACGTGGGCATCCTAGCGTCATACTTATATAGGACGTCTTTGCGCTTTGTGGGATGGGTTCCAGCTGCTTAGAATCGACAGTACAGCGGCCGTGTATAGTCTTTTCTTCAATTTCCTTAATTTCTGTTGCGCTAAATCTACAAGATGCATGTTAACCAACTAGCCCAATACGTCGTTCTGTTCAGTTCTTTATTAATTTGCTCGTGCCCCGCCATTCCAGAGGTGGGGCTTTTGAAAATTTTGATTTACTACCTTAAGAATACCTTAATTAATGGCAGAGCATGCGTCCCGTATGGTGAATGTGGTTTTACTTCGAATCTGGATGATTGGTTCGGAACCGGAGCTCCACAGATTTTTCTGATGATTGCAGTCCTCTTACAGTAATATTCTCGGCTTCCGCACGCGTGAAGCACTTGCAACAGGCACCTCCCTGCCTCCTAGTCGGAAGCATAGTTTCAACCACGGAGTGGTTTCAGCCGATGAGCATAACTCGTTTTGTTGGCGAACAGCGCGGATCCGTCTAGCATGGTATAGTGGGCAACTGAGACGATGTAAAGACCACCGCTGCAGAGGTGTTAAACAGGCTCTGAAGCGCCTTCCGAGGAGAGCTCATAAACTCACTCAATCACTGCATTGTGTTGTCATGAAAACCTGAGCCAAATACATTTCTACACGCAGCAGACGACCCACAATCACGTGGGAAAGATGGCGAGGCCTTTCCGGCGACATTTTCATGCTCGCACCCTCCTCCGTCGCTCGCTGCTGCGTATACCAGTTCAGAGATGGCTATTGGTTAGATTCTCTCAGATGTCAGGCAGCTACCATGGCTGCGGCCAATAAGCGGCGTAGCTCCGACTGGCCAGAAAGCTCCGCCCCCGACGGTGGGGCCGGCGGAGGAGCGGCGACCTTCCAGCGTGCAAAAAGTGACGAGAGGAGAGGGCGAGGCGCGAAAACGCTGGAATTCAAATTTTAACTACACATAGCTCAGCTTCTACAAAGCGCATTGAAAAAATTCTTCCTAGAAGATATTCGTGAAGGGGCGTTCTTTGACATCACAAGCATACCGCAACTTTATTAGAGCTCCATTGCAGAGCCCCTTTAACGCAAAGCCTTGGATGCAGTAGGTGCTCAGTTATACCTCTGGTGCTTAATTAGAATAACGAAAGGTAGCTTATTAGGTCACATGCTATGTAGCTCGTAGTAATACAAACGTACCTTTCGCGCCCTTATCGGGTGGCACCCAGTGCACGGTGCCCTACCCAATGGGCACTAAACTCCCTTGGACGTCCTGGGGACGTTTGACTATACGACAACAAACGCGTTTTGCTCGGGAATCTTCGCATTAACAGCTAACGCTGCCGAATGTCCGTCCTAAATCTCGATGGAATCCAAAAGGATGTTGTGTAATCTCTGTGGCCATAATAGCATCTACGGTGATCGCCCTGTCTTTGAGAAGCTTCCGGGGTGCACTTGGTACGCAGCTACAAGTGACAAAGCGGAACAGAGGGGAAGTGAAAACAAGAAACGCGGCCGCGTCATCCCTGCGAGGTATACACCCAGATGTGGCGCGTGACGTCGTTTTTTGAAGCCTGCGCTCTAAGACGATCGCGCCCCTTGAACACCATGTATACGTGGCTTTGCGCTCCACTGTCGCTGCATTACGATCGGCATCATCAGCAGGCAATGCTTCTCGTTGTTATGTCGCGGTCGCCATAACATGCACCTTTCTTGACCTGAGGCGTCCATGCCTACGATGTGTAAATTACGCATTGTGGGGTTTTAATATCTCGATGCGACTCAGGCCACCAGCTAGGTACGCTGTAGTGGAGGGCTCCGGAATAATTTCGACCACCTGGGGATCTCTAACACGCGCTGACATCGCACAGCACACGAGCGCCTTCGTATACCGCTTCCGGGATCGGGCCAGCGGCTTGGGATGGGCAGCCGAAAGCCAAAGCCACTGAGTTAGCCCAGCGGGAAGGATGAATAATAATAATAATAATTGGTTTTGGGGGGAAAGGAAATGGCGCAGTATTTGTCTCATCTATCGTTGGACACCTGAACCGCGCCGCAAGGGAAGGGATAAAGGAGGGAGTGAAATAAGATAGAAAGAAAGAGGTGCTGTAGTGGAGGGCTCCGGAATAATTTCGACCACCTGGGGATCTTTAGCGTGCACTGACATCGCACAGCACACGGGCGCCTTAGCGTTTTTCCTCCATAAAAACGCAGCCGCCGCGGTCGGGTTCGAACCCGGGAACTCCGGATCAGTAGTCGAGCGCCCTAACCACTGAGCCACCGCGGCGGGTAGCAGGATGGAAGCCTCTGTCCGGAATTCCGGAAGTCCGGAATTCGTTCGTGCAGACGGTATTGTTCGGAGATCGTGCTCATACAGTTGTTCCCGCACGGTTGCTTCGTCGCACGCCGACCTATTCGGAATGAGAGCTTCGTTAATTCATAATAAAATAATGAGAAAGCTGGAGCTGTATTAGGAAAATGAGCGCGACAAACAAGCGACACAGTAAAGCGAAGATGCTAAAGCGCCGACAATTATTCTGAGTTTTCAATGAAGACGCTGGTTTTGTCGCGAGAAAAAGGCAGGCTATATTTACGATAACATAGGCCCGCTCACAACAGCGTCATAGCAGCACCTAGACCCGTGTATATAGACACATAAGGGTCTCGCGACTCACACTTCGCTTGAATTGTGAATAAACTGAACTTTCATCGCCTCCTTGGCGCTCTAATTTCTCTGTCTAAGCAGCGCGTTTGTTTCAGACAAGTCAAACGTGCACCCGCCTTCTTTTTAGTGCCAATATAGGCTCAGCTTTTCACTGAGGCCTTAGGGTTCCTCCTGGGGTCATGTAAACAGCGTCCTGACTACCCTATACAACACCTTCTACAACACAAGGCGAAGGGGGTGGGGATAGTGTTGACGACTTCCTTATCGCTCGCGACCAGCCTTTCGCGATGCTTCACCTTAGCGGCGTGCCACTCGCGTCCAGCACTGCCCTCCTATCTTATGTCTATACATTTCTATATATTCCTTTCTATAAATTTCTTATGTTTGACACACAATGTGTCGGTAACTGTAGTCTAAGCTCGTTCTAACGAAACGGTTTACAACGAAATAATGGATATAACGAAGGAATAACGATTCCCGTTGGAAGCTCGGTCAACACGGGCTATAACGAAGGAACGGCCATAAAGAAGTAATTGCCGCGGGGCAGCTTCTACTTCGTTATAACGGGGTACAACTTATATATGTAGGTGCCAACTTTATAAGTCTGGCTGTTTGCGCAATCAAACCGTGAAGCTTACTAGCCGAAAAACACAACAGAAAGTTTCTGTCGCCACAGAAGATGTTTTTCTTTTTGTGCCCATGAACTTACAGTAGCAATAGAAATTTGTGTATTTACTACGGTAAATCACTACAGAATTACAGACTGCACAAATACTACAGAGGCACGTGGTTTCGAATTGCTTGACTTGCCTATAGACACTGCCTTAACCTGTCCTTCAAATTCGCTTGACTCTTGCCTACATTATCTTACACTGCGCTCCAAGACAATTTATTTTAAACTTTCGTGCCACGTGACCTTGCCCTAGCCGCACCGTGTCCAAGTCATTTCATCTCAGGGGTCAAAGGTCGAGGCTTCAGAGACCCACCGGCCTTTTCCGGATCGCTCGTGAAGTAGAGCTTTCGCACTAAAACTGAACAGTTGTATGAAACGTTGAGAAACACTCGACTGAACTGTTCCTGTTCAAACCACGTCTTCCTCTTTCTCTTGTAATGCGTCAGCTTATTTTTCTCACCTGAACTGTTCGGGGATCAAGGCATAAACAGAACACGTACATGCTGTGTCCATGCAACGCTGTCATAACTTTCCCCTATCCCCCTGCATTCCACCTCAAGCGCTGCGCTTGGTTTCATCGGGCTCGGCGGATCACCAACAGGCTTTAGATGATTAAGCTCTCCTTCTCACGATGCCCCAGCGCTGACCTCAAATAAAGTTATTTTTCTTCTGCTTGTGCAAAGCTTCGCGGCTTAGTTCCATGGACCAAGTGACGCGAACTCACCACAAGCAGAGACATCCACTTAATGCGTTCCCGAGCTTATTCGGGTCCGCTTAAACAAAAAAAAAACAGCAGACGATCTCGTCGAAGCAATTAGCGCACAATCCCTCGTTCCCGTCAAATCTCCCTGCCTGACGAATCAAGGCCGCCCCTATGCCAGGTCATCCTCGCCTTTGAACTCTATCACGACAAACGCTTTGCGGAGGGCGAACCACCCGGGTCTTTCCGGAGCGCCATTCTCTCGATCGTTGCCAGCTTCGGGTAGCGCCTCAACAGAGCCTAGCAAACTTCCCTTTTTGCGCAGGCTCCCTATGCGATTAGGCACATGAACAAATACTCATTATTCTCCGCCCCCCACCCTCTCACACCTCCCCTGCCCCTTTCTCTGAAGAACGCGCTTCATTACAGCTTGACCTACCTGCCAAGTCCATCGACCCATCTCCAATATCAATATCTCCAAATCTCGATCGCGACGACCCCCTCCACCTAAACGCAAAAGACACACGGATGCTGCGCAATGTCAGTGCATGTTAAATAACCTCAGGTGGTCGAGATTAGCCCGGGGCTCTTCAGTACGGAGCCTCTTGCTCTCTTCCTTCGTTCACCCCGCCTTCAGCTCTTCCCTCAAAGCACGGTTCGGGTGTCCACCGACACCCGCCGCGGTGGCTCAGTGGTTAGGGCGCTCGGCTACTGATCCGGAGTTCCCGGGTTCGAACGCGACCGCGGCGGCTGCGTTTTTATGGAGGCAAAACGCTAAGGCGCCCGTGTGCTGTGCGATGTCAGTGCACGTTAAAGATCCCCAGGTGGTCGAAATTATTCCGGAGCCCTCCACTACGGCACCTCTTTCTTCGTTTCTTCTTTCACCCCCTCCTTTATCCCTTTCCTTACGGCGCGGTTCAGGTGTCCAATGATATATGAGACAGATACTGCGCCATTTCCTTTCCCCCCAAAACCAATTATTATTATTATTATTATTATTATTATTATTATTATTATTATTATTATTATTATTATTATTATTATTATTATTATTATTATTATTGCCACCGAGAGTGATACAGTTATCGCGGCCTTTCTCATGACTGATTTGTTATTAATTATTATATGCGTACATCTACGGGACCTTTCAGAACGAGGCTTTGGAGGGGCTCTGGAACACCTTCCGAGGAGATCACTTCAACTCGCCAAATCACTGCATTGTGTTGTCATGAACACCCGAGCCAAATAATACACTCCTTCACGCAGCAGAGAACCCACAATCACGTGCGAATGTTGTCGATCGATCCCTTTCCGGCGACTTTTTCACGCTCGCACCCACCTCCGTCGCTCCGCTCCTGAGTATACCAGTTCAGAGGTGGCTATTGGTAAGATTCTTTCAGACGTACGTAGCTCCGACGGGTCTGGAAGCTCCGCCCCCGGTGGTGGGGCCGGAGGAGGATCGCTGACCTTTCGGCGGGCAAAAAGTGACGAGATATGAAAGACGCGAAGACGCTGAAAATAAAATTTTGACTACATAAAGCTCAACTTCTACAAAGCACATCAAACAAGCTGGAGGGTATTCACAAGCATACCGCAACTTAATTACAGCCCTTTTAAGAAGATTTTCCTTCTTAGAAGCAACAAACGTCTACAGTATGATACAACTAAAAAAACATCACTTGGTAACAATGGACCATGGCACGCGACGTCCTGTGTCACTCCGCTCACCAACCACCACCGTAAACGAAATTAGATTTTAACGTTTGACTGTGTTAAACAAGCCGGAGTCATCGAAATTCTTGAGCTTATGATTTCGTCTCGTGGTGAACTTCTTGTTTAGTTAACAAGAAACGTTTTAACAACAGTCTACTTTTTTGTCACGGAGTAATTCTGTGCGGTGGTCCTGAATATGGGCGGAGCTTCACGGCAGACTTAAGCTGCATCCAACTATAGTCTATGGTTTAGGCCTCGTCTAAATCACACCTTAACCTCACTTCACTTCCTACCTGTATACCGGTGGCCTTGTGGCTGTGGAGTTCGGCTTCTGAGCCCAAGGATGCTTGACCGAATCCCAGATGCTGTAGTCGCATTTTAATAGAGTCCAAATACAAAAATGCCCGTGTACTATATAGAATGTCAGCGCACGTTAAGGAACCCCAGTTGGCCCCCCACTACGGCATCTCATAGCACATGCACAGTTTTGTGGCCTCAAACACCGCGTACCATACCATACCATAGCATAGCATAGCATAGCGTACCATACCATACCATACCATACCATACCATACCATACCATACCATACCATACCATACCATACCATACCATAGCTATCTTCTCTTACCACTCACCCTTTGTCCGCCCCTTTCTATCATTTCTTCGCGGCTTCCTCGAATCCCACAGCCAGAGTTGTTTGCTTGTCCTCCGAGAGAGAACTCTATAGAAATCTAGTCTTCATTTCCTTTCCCCTCATCCCTATTACTACTAGTGCCACGCATTAAGGTCCGGGAGCAAGCTCCAGCAACGCCACTACTGTTGGAAGTCAGCAGTATACACAGTCAGACTCTGTAATGTCTGCTGCTTGTACGTGCTGCGACACGGGAGGACACCTTTCCCGCGAATGTTTCTTACCGCCTTTAATGGGAAACGGAACGAGTGCTCTGGTGTGTTCTGTGAACTGTTTAAGATGGAATAGGTTTCGAAAGCGGGAAGGATTTCAATGAACGTACGATACTTATACTTCGGAGACATGGAAAAACGCTCTTTTTTGTTTCCGAAAGTGGTGTTTGTTTTTGTGTGTGCGGTCAGGATCAGTGTGAAAGCGATTCTTTAGGCTTAACCGTTCGGGTTTGTGTGGACTCACCAGGCGCCGGCCGTTCCCTGCAGTCGAGCTTCCCCGCACAACCCTCCGTCCTTCTTTGCTTATAGCGTGTATACTTGCTTAAAACAAAGGGAGACGCTGTTTTTGAGCGAAACGTGCCAGATCTGAACACATCGGTTTTACAAGTGTTCGTGTGATACGCGTCAAAATCTCTCAGAACCGCGCGAAAAGCATATATTCTTGCTTAAAACAATATATATATATATATATATATATATATATATATATTGTTTTAAGCAAGAATACATGCTTAAAACAAAGGGAGACGCTGTTTTAGAGCGAAACGAGGGATATCTAAACACATCGTTTTTACAAGCGTTCGTGTGATACGCTTCAAAACTTAATCTCTCAGCTACGTTAGCAAGCAACGGAGGGCGCCTGTGCCTACGTAGCGAGGGCCGAAAATTGCAGCGAGGAATATCTATGTATACTCTCCGCTCGTCTGCGCCAGTCAGGCCGCCACCTTACCCCGTGATCGCCAGCGACCATGGCGGGCGGTGCCCTTGAGAACAAATAAATACGACGATGTGCTGACACAAGCGGCGTTTGTTGCTACAGAAACAATAAACACTGGCCAGCGACAAACGAGGTGTTCCTCGGAAGGAAGGCGACGGTCAAGGATGTCCGACTCACTAGTTTAGTTTACGGGCGGATGTTCCCACGGGCCAGGGCTGGGTGAAACCGATGCACCGACGGTGGGTGCTCACGTGATTCGTTCAAGCGAGGCTGCATTCCGCCGACGAAGAGCGAAGCCGCGATCGGGGGGCTGCGCGCTTCGAGTTACCCGAGCCAGAGACTCCACAGATCAGCTTTCTCCCGTACCGGCGTGGTGTTTGCACCGTACGCGGCGCTCGCTATACAGAAACGCAGGTCCCCTCCATTACTTACTGCCGTATCTAAGCAAAGAAGGCTTCAGCTAAGCAAGAAGAATTCGGATTCAGCTCCATGCGCAATTGCAACTCGCCGTCTCGTATGCAGATGTTTCGCAACCCTGGCAATTATGCGACAATAAGTGTTATAGAAGTATAGTTTTCGTATAAGCAAATCACGTGGAGCGGTATCAAAAGCGTTACGAAAATATAAAAAAAGGTGCTGCGGGAATGTAATAAGCGAATTCGGTCAATTGAGTGGCGAACGACAACCCCTTTCTGAATCCGTGCTGGTACGTGTTTAACAAAACGTAAGCTTGAAGATGTTTAATAATATGTGAATACAAAATATGTTCGATAAATTTGCTGGAAACTGAGGTAAGTGAAATAGGACGGAAGTTTGATACTTTACTGCGTGGGCCAGATTTATATATCGGAACTGCTGTCAGAAAGTGAACTATTAGCCAGCGATTTTTCAAATACAATTTTCAAGAACGGAACTATTGAATGTGAGCATGCCAGAAGGGCAGTTGGTTAACCGTCAGGACCAGAAGCCTTAGCAGTTTTAAACCGGTCCAATAGCATCGCTATGCCATTCGAGTTAAAAAGTCATTGATATGCTTCGTGCGTGTCACAGTGTATTGCGTTTTGTCCTCATCTTCGCGCAGTATAATTGCGTGAAATACACATTTGAAGTCATAAGTAGCATTACTTGTGCAGTTACATGTGTACTGCGTTGATGTTTAGTTCTTGTTTAAAGTACATTTTTGGGGTAAGATACACAGCTGCAGCTTTATGGCTTATGTGGGTTTAACGTCCCAAAGCGACTCAGGCTATGAGAGACGCCGTAGGGAAAGACTCCGGAAATTTCGACCGCCTGGGGTTCTTTAACGTGCACTGACACCGCACAGTACACGGGCCTGTAGAATTTCGCCTCCATCGAAATTCGACCGCCGTGGCAGGTATCGTACCCGCGTCTTCCGGGTCAGCAGACGAGCGCCATAACCACTGAGCCACCGCGGCGGCAGAGTTACAGCTTTATTCACCATTAGTTCTGCATATACATGTGCACTGCATCGATGTTTGTTACATTTCTTCTGTGGATGACAGTGCTGCTTTTTTGTCATTTATCTGCATTTACCCCCCGCCCTTCCCCTCCCCTCCCTACACACACTATAATGCCAGATTAGCGCTGTGGGTAAAGGACAAATAAATAAAGGTCCGGAGGGGGGGAGGGGGGGGGGGGGTGTTGGTGAGTCGGACATCCTTGACTCTCTAGCGTAGCCTTCCTTCCGACGAACACCTCTTCTGTCGCTGGCCGATGTCTATTGTTTCTGTAGCAATAAACGACGCTTGTGTCAGCACATTGTCGTATTTCTTTGTACTCAAGGGCACGTCCGCCACGGTCGGCTTGCACGCTGCGGCGCTAGTGATCACGAGGTGGAGTGGTGGCCTGACAGGTGCAGACGAGGGGAGGGTATACACATACAGTTCGTTTCACCTATGATTGTACACAATTTTTAAAGATAGGTTTTTTAGTTAGAACAGCGGTTTTTTTTTGGCATAGCATTGTCAGCGGTGTAGCGCATCACGAAACTCCTAAGAGGTGCTAACTAGCCGGCTGGTTAACTAATATTAAATAGTTAACTTCTTAACTATTACTGCTAGGCTCCTTAATATTGAGGGGCGTGTAGCCCACCATAAGTGATATCCATATCAGTCTTTAGAATAAAAAAAAAAACATGGCTACCGTCTTCGCTTTGGCCCAGCAAATTTTTGCTAATATTTCGGCGAGTTACGTGCACTAGAGAGCTTGGTTTACCTGCTAGCTTCTCGAAAGCGAATGTATTTTGGCGCGATGTAGCTAAAATTTGTTGGGCCGCAGCTCCAAAGATAGCCGCGTTTTATAAATTCTACAAAATGATATGGATATTACTTACGGTAGGCTGCATGCCCCTCAGTAATTAAATGGACACTGAGTGCAACGCTGTCAAATTTTTTTTTATTAGTAATACCTATATAGTTCGGCATGTTGTGGCTTTGTTGCCGCTTGTCCGGCAGCGAAAGGAGCATTTATTGCTAGAGCTTTGAATTGGAAGTACAAAAACATTCCCCCCTTCCCCCCCCCCCCCCCCCTCTCCCGCTACGATTCAAACTCGGGACTCTGATGACGAAATAGGAGAAAAGTGACGTAAAGCGGCGGAAATGGAAACGAGGACTCCGTGACTGCTGGCGGCGAGCGCTGCGTTTCTGCCTAGCAGCAGCCGAAATGAAGCTATTGCCTGCCGGACTTTGAAAGCCTCTATCAGCCGTCGTCGCTTCGTTCACGTTTGCACCAACGTTAAGATGGGTCCCATTGCCGATTCCGACAACGAAGTTCTCGCAAAGAACTCCGGCCTGCATTCACTGACCCCAACGCCACACAGCGTGCGATGCTTTTGAGGGCTGAGGCGGCGGGTCAAGAAAGTCGAAGTGTCGAGAAGTCGGCAACGTCGCTGTCACCGCCCCCACAGTCACGACTGATGTGTAGAGACTGGTACGCGCGGGCATACTTAAATTCTGTAACAATAGTCCTCGTAGGGCTGGTTGCGCAGCCCAGCGTCTGGGTACGTTGACGAGGCGAACACGCTGAGCGATGTGTTTGCTAACGTGGAGGCGCGTTGAACATTGGCTATACACAGCTCATTTTCCTTGTCGCAGGTTGGTGCCATTGCACGAACTTCGTCCGAGGAGCACTTAGAGGTCATCTGCTGCCCCGCCCTTGTAAGTCGAGGTGCATAACGAAACTATACGGGCACGTGCATAGCCGCGAACACCTCAACACACATGTACCGAAACTCAGCTGGCCGCATGTTGCGCCGCCAATTGCAGGTTTCCTTTGACTATCAACATTCAGGTTGTCTTTTCTCCGTCTTCCTCGTGTGATAAAAGTGCACTAGTGGATTCAAAACAAAACTTATATACTTCAATATCGATCAAACACGTAACCTCCATGCACCTCTGTCAGCCTCAGAGATCTGTGGCATCTTTTTTCCTATTTGATCGTCACGCTTGTACTTGCGACAGTGGCCTGTGGCGGCGATACCTGTATTTTAGTTTAGTTTTTTTTCCAGTGTTGTAGGCGTTACCGAAAAAAGTAACTAAATACGTTACTCGTTACGCTAAGAAAAAAGGAACGAGTTACCGCCCTACGTTACCTATAAAGAAAAGTAACGCGTTACCGTTGACGTTACCGAAAAAAGTACCGCACGTTACCTTGCCGTTACTTCATGGCTATAAATTTTAATTAGTGCGTCTTCGCTGCAACAACTCAAGATAACAATTTTATAAAGCTCATATTTCACACAAAACTTCTAGCACAAACAACCATTTTACGCGATATTTTGCACAAATGTGCAGGAGCTTAGCAATGTTATAGTGGCCTAAAGTTGCCTGTAGAGTTACAAGTGTTGCATTCTAACTCTGTGGCACATGGTGAAGCCATCTTCTAAATGTGGCATTAAACACAAAATGGCACTTCATCATCAATTCTAACTTCACAAAGAAAACATCGCTGAACGAATTCTGAAAAATGTGATGTTCCAAAATGCTCGGCATGCTTCCACTCTGTGGAAAACTGTGCGTGTGAGTTTTTTGGGAAGGGGAGGTAGGCGAAGGCCAGTGTGTGAATGCGTGTTCGTGCACGTGTTTCGTGCTTTATGGCTATTCTGTCTTTTTTTTTTTTAGTTGGGTGCGTCGTGAAGGGCAGGTGTTTTCTGGCATGCATGCGAGTCGCAACAAAGGTCGTCGACAGCACCTGTTTGTTTATTTGCAACCTCACTTTAGGTGTTCTGCGCTTTTTTTTTAGAAAAAGGGAACGGATCGAGTGGGTGACAACTGGAACAAAAAGTGACTAGTAACGTGACACGTCACGTTACCGAAAATTGTTAACGTAAGTACGTTACTCGTTGCAGTTCCCAAATGGTAACGAGTAGGTTACTAAGTTACCGAAAAAAGTAAGGCGTTACCAGTAACGCCGTTACTTGTAACGCGTTACCGCCAGCACTGGTCTTTTCTACCTTACAAGAGCTTTTTGTTTTTAGTAAGAGTGGTGTTTTTGTGATCGGGAGCTGGTACTCTGTCGATACAAGCCGACTTCAATTTCTTCTCAGTGTCCCTTTACGGAGCCTAGCAGTCATAGTTAAAAAGCTAAATATTTAATTTAGTTAACCAGCCTGCTAGTTCGCACGTCTAAGCTGTACTCCGATGTACTACACGACTGACAATGCCCTGCCGAAAAAAGCGCTCTTCTAACTCAGAAAGCTTATATTTTAAAAATTGGGTATAGTCTTAGGTGAAACAGCCTGTGTACTCCTCCCTGCAATTTTAAAACCCCATAGGTTAAAGGGCTTTACAGCAGTTTGTTTTTCAAGAGGGGTGATCAGAGCACACGAGCGCAGCTGGCCGCTCGGTTATATCCCAAAGCGCCACTTTTACTGGTGACAAGTTGACCATTTGTTCGGGTGACGCGAGAGAGAAACTATTGTGATTCTGCCACCGGAGGCTACCTATTGCGATCACGCGCATGACGTCATGTCAGCCTGCAACTATAACGCCAATGGCTGGCGTTGTATAGCCAGTCGCAGGGCAGAGAAGGAATACGAAGCAACAGTTAGCTGTGCGCTTCTGGTCACTGCAGACGCCTTTACAACCTGGGCTCCGGCATATTGCTCGCTTGGTTGCTAAAATTTGCACCTGGCTTACCAATTCCACCGCTCATGCGGTAGGTGCGCGCAGCAGCACAGCGAACAATATTGTGACGCTCAGCGGTAACGCCACGTGCAAAAAACAGCCCAGCGAGCAATGTGGCGTCACCTAGCCAGACTCATCAGAGCGGGGCGGTCACTCAAAATGCGCACACCTTCCAAGAGCGGCGAGAACAGCTCCTGAGCGGCGTCGTTAGTGGAAGGAGAGCCTCGGAATTGTTGTTCCTTAACCTTCGCTGTAGCATTTAGCTCGATGTTAAGGGGTTAATGCGCTATCCTCTTCGGCGAGCTGCGTTATCATGCTCCTGTCTGAGCGACGGCTGTTATCACACTGTTTGCTCGCCGCAATTATACAAGCGTGTTGCAAAATGGTCTCGATGCTAAGGCGTTTATCTTGACCACCACCTTTTATTTGTATCCCTCATTATTGCGTTTACACGACAGCGGGCGCAATTTGGGTCGGCTTTGTTGCAGCCAGTGCCGATGTTGCTGGCCAGCCTACGCGCCGCCGAGTTTCGCTTTACAGGCGCAAGGTGTCGCCACAAGCTCTGCACTTTCGTTTTCCGTCTGTTAACTGTCACCTGTCACCACCGCAGGCCTCCAGCGCGGGAGTTCCGACCATGGTCTCAAGTATAAAGCCCCTCTAGTCTGAAGCGTACTGTGGCTCTACCTGGTGGCGGCATTGCAAAGTGAAATGGTCATACAAAGCGCACATTGCTTAAGGTGTAAAACGCTGGCCACACTGGCTTCCTTTGTGGACAAGACCGATTATCATTATCACTGCCCACTTCGTGGACTACCCCCCCTCCCCCCCTCTGTACCTCGAAAAAAAAAAACAGAGGAAGCTGCTCAATCGCACAAGCCGATGTGGCTTACGTAGTTAGCGACTCCAAAACAGCCATTCTTAAGTTTGCCGGCGGACCCGTCCATTCCCCAGTGTGGCAGATTCTGAGAATGTGCACTCAAAATTCTGAAAGGCGTATCGAGCGCTCGTGTGGGTGCTGGACCACTATGGCGACCCCGTAAATGAGGCAGGCGATAACATAGCCTCAGGAACTATTAGGCCCGTTTCACATGCTGCGACTGGACCGAAAATATTCGGTGTAGTCGGTGAGGCCGCAGTGTGATTTTCGGTCACTGCTTTGACATGCAACACCGACACAGCGAATTCGGTCGGAGGGACAGGCAAGGTTTGCATAGGCAACCCATTATTAAACGCGACAGAAATGTCACATGGAATGTGTTGATGAATTTTATGACCAGCGTATTTTTAGATGCAAGACAATACTTCGCATGTTTTGATTAGAATACACAGTTTTGCTGTAACCGTGGCAACTGCTCCCACGTGACCCCACGTCGCACGCCGTCTCGGCGCTTCCCATTGGTCAGTCGCAGAGCGAACACACCGACACTGCGACTGAATACCAACCGGACGGAACTCGATCGCAAGCCGTCTGCGACTAGACCGACGGCCCTCCCCAGTCGCAGACCGACGGAGTTTGCAGTGTCGCAGGTGAAAATCGCATGCATGTGAAACGGGCCTTAGCCGGGCAAATTGCGACCCCAGCCGGGATTTCTCGAGGGAGCGGGTACACACTTTCTCTGCACTCACCCAACAAGTACGCTTAGCCCGTCGACTCTACCCCCTCCCCACCCCCGCCTACACCGCTCCTGAAAAATCCTCTGGAGGCGACTCCGGACCCGACCTCTTCCCTATCCCACTTCCGCCCCGTTCCCCAAGAGTTCGCACTCTGTGTTGAGTCACACGCCACCTTAGACCACATCCTCTTCGGTAGCCCTGCCGATCCTTCTCCGCGAGGACATCGATTATATTGAAACTAAAAAAAGAAACACGAATAATGTGTCCCAGCCCGCGCCACAGCCCGCCTACGGATAATGCGGGGAATGGGAGGCCCTCCTTGCGTCGCAGGACCCAACTTCGCAGAGATGTGAACCGGGGCGCCAGTGTCACGGCCCTGTGTGGCTTGGACACATGCGAGGGCTGTGCGGTGGCCTGGGCCCTTGAAAGGTCCACACTCGCTCGCTAATTACATGTTTCCACCCATCCATCCTAATGAGGAGGTGGGTGACGATCGCGTCCTTTTTACGGCGTCCGCAAAATATGGCATCACGCACTGGCTGGTCCAGGATTGGGATGTGAATGAGAGGCATTTCGTGGGAGTAGCTATACTCCTCGATCTCTATTGCTATCGACATCACTGTTTCTGTCTGTAACTGCGAAGAAAAAGTTTAAAAGCTGCAACATTCCTCTCTGTGAATCGGCTAGAGCCCAGCTTTCCGAAAGCGGACGCTGACCAGACCTCCGATGGAATGCGGGATGTGGTGAACCAAATCATACCATACCGGACCGCACGGTATCCTACCATACCACCTTATACTATACCATGCCAAGTCATACCATACCGTGCCACATACCGCGTCATAGCATACCGTGCGAAAAATTTCACGCAAAAGACGAGAGACATTTTGACGTCACGTAAAGACACGTTCCCTGTCAACTGTCGCTGGCAGCCGGGCTCTCCCTGATGAAAGTGTGGAGTTACGAGAATGACCACAACTCGACATTGCATAAAATAGCATAGACCTCTTGTCGCCATTGGTTGGCATGCGGCCTCATGCGAGAAGTTGCGGCACATATGGCGGTGCACATTGGTATGCGGTTGCGTTGGCGTTCCGAGTGCAGTCGTGTGCGCACAAAATAGCGCTGACAGGCGACATATCCTGGCACAATAAGCGGTGCTTTAAACTTGCCTTAGTGTGAAGCAACCTTCAGAAAGATTTGACAACCGCATGCCACCTCTTCGCAAACACGACGTTTGCACGCATGCCACGCTTGGCCTGTCGTTGTCAGCCTGCCTGGTTCACCTTATGATAAGGTCACGACTATAATGCTATATGAAGTCTGTGAGTCACTTGTTTTTCAACCCTACGGATGAGGAAATCTCTCCTCTGGCATTTTTATTTTGTTTTTGTTTTTTGAAACTGCAGCTTCATTCGCCCCGGCCCACCATGATCTATGGCCCTAACGCAGCATTCGCATTGTCTGGAGGCAGCAAGAAACGATGAGGGAATTTGTCATTCGGCTTCATTTTCTTTTAGCTTTGCGATGCAGTTATATGTTGAAAACAATTTTTTTTTAATTTTAGTTTTTTCTTCAATTTGGCGATTTAAGCTATATGACACCCTGCAAAACTATTTCACATTTTTTGTAGATTCTAACTCGGTCTTGTTCTCTTTTATCTGCTAGTTCTATTCATCTCTTTATTATGAGTTCAGTAACAGCAAGTTCCTCTCGACATTTTAACTTTGGACCTTCCTTTCATACTTTCCAGATTAAAAATAGTTTCGATAGCTCACTTCTCTCACAGCGAAAGCTATTAGTGGTACCACTCTACACAGAAAGGAGTAAATTGTCTTCTAGCGCACACCCTTTTGTACAAGGGTGGGCTCTGGAGGACAGCTTACTCTCTTTTTACTCCCATATAGGCGCGTATTCTTGTTTAGAGTGTATTGTAGTACAGTGAGTGAAAAGGAAAGGTGCGTGTGCATTATGCGCTCGAAGGTGCTGCTGGACATTTCCGTAATCAAATTCCGAAAAACAATAGCATCAGGCCACGAATGTCTCCTCATCATTGTAATTTGCAGCCTGCTTTCGCAGGCACACTATCCCTTACAAGAATGGTCTATAGACAATATATAGATTTCTTATACTCTATTGCCTTACTATAGATATTTCTTTTTGTCTATTCATAGTCTATAGACAAAAATCTAGTAAAGGTGTATGACCATAAATCTATGGAATCTCTATAGGTTGCTTATAGGATTTGTATTGCCTATAGATGGTTCTCTAGGGTTTGTCTATACAGAGTCTACAGACACTATAGACAGAAGTCTATGAACTGTCTAAAGAAATTTTTGTAAGGGACCGCGCTTCGTATCCTTTGCCGTGTGTCACCAACTGGCCTGTAAATTCCAGTCTTTGAAGTCAAGTGAAAATCGAACGCTACTGACGCTCTAGATATTGGTGCAGTCTGGCATCGTGCCATCATTATTCGAACACGCCATCGATATGCCGGAACACGCCAGAGTGGTTAACGCGCAATTCTCTCAAGGTCACCGTATACAGACAGGACGACACAACGAGCAGTTAGGGACGGCGGCAGTGATCGATTATGGCGGCCCTCGCGCAGAAGGACGCAACGGTAACGTGACGCAGCTGGCAACCAACTATAACAAGACGAGGAGGGATTTTTTGTTGTAGTTGATGCATTTTCTAGAAGGTGGCGCTTCTTTTCGGCTTTCTAAACCTTGGCCTCCTCCTCCGTCAATGAATCAGTGAGTGAGTGAGTGAGTGAGTGAGTGAGTGAGTGAGTCAGGGGTTAAATGTGGGTATGAGTGAGTAAACGAGCCAGCAAATGAGTGAGTGGCCGAGCGAGAAATTAAACAATAAACCACTGAATGAGTGAATGAATAATAATAATAATAATAATAATAATAATAATAATAATAATAATAATTGGTTTTTGGGGAAAGGAAATGGCGCAGTATCTGTCTCATATATCGTTGGACACCTGAACCGCGCCGTAAGGGAAGGGATAAAATGAAGGAATTTATTTCGATGCGTTCAGGCATGTGGACATCTCTTGTCGCCTGCTTCTTGACAAGATGATATAGTAAGGGATGAATGAAATGAAGCAAAGCCAGTGAAGTGATCAACACTAGCTTAAATATGAGCATAATTTTCCTGCAACATATATGCTGACCCGCGTGAGCTGCAGATGGCATATATATATTGTCCAGTGCTGTCCAGTGCGCAGGTTACAAAAGCAAACAGAAACGCAGACACCAACGACAACGTCCGCTCGTAGAATGGGCGGCAGAGATTCACGGAAGTGGCGAGGGTGCAGGGGGAGGGCGACCTCATATCCGTCCGTCGTGAAGGGCCATAACTAGTTGAATGGACTTGACCTTCCGTTGGCCTCTCCTCCGGCCTTCGACCCTCCTCGCAGAGGCCACGGGACGTCGCGCGTGCCGATAGAACACCAGTGTCCTTCGCTCCCTGTCTAGCTCTACCCAGACCAGCTGCAGAAGATGGCTTCGCTGTAATTGCTCCTTTCCAGGGGCATCCCCCGGTCCTTTGACTGGTTGGCAGGCACAGAAACAAATTGATTGATTAGTTGGTTGAGTGATACTGATTGACTGACTGAATGATTGATTCATTCATTCACTAATTACGCTTAATAGCGAAAAACCTGCGTTGATCGCACAGCGCTCAAACGTTGTTCAGGTTCTTTACTGAACAAAAGGTGGTTTTGACGACACTAAAGCAGCAGCTGCTTCACTTCTCGATGCAAGCCTCAACCGGGTTTTGAGAGAACGGATGAAGGGGGAGTGAACAACGCAGAGAGAGAATGGAGACCAAAACAGCAACGCTTGAGAACTTGACCGATAAGCCGCTATCTCGGTAGCTGTCAGCGTAAGAGGATGAGGCAAGCAGAAAAAAAATTGGTACAGCTAAAGACATTCCAAAATGGTTTTGCAAACACACTATGAACTCGCAGTTTTCGCTCGCTCCTGTGCCGAAGAAATGGCAGTTAATGCTGCACCATCCGCACCCCTCTCCTTATGAATCCTTGGCCATACACTTCTGAGCCCAGCTGTACGATATGCGACACCTGTTGTCGTTTGTCTCAAGACCTGTCCCAAGGCAGGTCTGTGGTCGCGGGTCTCAAAAGCCGACTCAAGATAATTGTAGCTGGCCTCAATACAGGTCTGTGGTCGCCGGTGCCAGGAACTGTCAAAGACTGGTCAGTGGTCGCCAGTGTCAACATCTGTCCTTAGGCAAGTCTGTGGTCGCGCGTCTCAAAAGCCGTCTCAATGTGTCTCTTGTCGCTGGTCTCAATAGGGGTCTGTGGTTGCCGGTGCCGAGAACTCTCAAAGACAGGTTTGTGGTCGCCAGTCTCAAGACCTGTCCCAAGCCAGGTCTGTGGTCGCTTGTCTCAAAAACCGTCTCAAGATAAATACCTTGTCGTGTGTCTCAATACAGGTGTGCAGTTGCCGGTGCCAAAAACTGTCAAAGACAGGTCTGTGGTCGCCAGTCTGAAGACGCTGATCCTCCGGACACCTACTGTACTGTTAAGAAGCGTGTACTGCATGTATGTATTGCCGTGAGATCAAGTAGTGCATACCACGAGTGTATACCACAAGCAGGATCCCGCTGCTCCTACAACCCCTTTCGGTGTTTTCGCCAAGCAAGAGCGCTACAGATTGAAACGAGCGAACTGACTCCCAGCTGAGAAGTGGCGTGGCAGTCAAGTCCAACTGCGGCTTTAACGGTGTAATGCACCACTTTTTCTCCCGAGAGTACGAGCCTACCTTTTCCGCGAAAATTGGAAGGCTACGATGGTGACGGCAAAAGCGAACGTCCGTGTAGAAGGAACACCTCCTACAGATGCTGTATGGAGAAACCCCACCACTGCTTTTGTGGCACAAGTGACAAGAATTTCTATCCACAGCGCATTAATGAATTACTGCGCACTGCTCTTACAAAAACTTCTTTAGACAGACTACAGAGTGTCCACAGACTTCTGTCTGTAAAGTCCAGAGACTCTCTATAGAGGAACCTTAGGGAACAATCTATAGGCAACGCAAATCCTATACACACTCTTAGACAATCTATAGATTTATGACCATACACTTTTAGCAGACTTTTGTCTCTAGACAGTCTATAGACTATGAACACACAAAAGGAAATATCTACAGGAAGGCAATAGAGTCTATAAGAAGTCGATAGACTGTCTATAGATCATTTTTATAAGTTGGCTTTGAAACTGCGACTAACGACACTTCATGCGCGCACTGTGAGTGGCATTCAAGACAGTTGTATGACCTTGGAATTGCGCGGTACGCAATGGCTCTTCACATTCTATAGTCATTTGTTGCAACGAAACGCCTTTGCTGGAAAAGCCTTTGACGACTGCCGCGTGACAGAGGTTATCAGACGGCGTCTCTTTCGAGCGGAGCATGAGGCGGCACGGAGAAGCACCGCGCCGTAAAGTGCGAACGATTTCCCCATAATCGCCCGACCGAGGCCACAATCACTCCTCTTGCGCTCCTCCTTTAACGGCCCATAATTTCCTGACACTTCCCGCCTTGCGCCGCTTTACCTGCGCGTGTTTTCTCGTCCCTTTAGCTCCTCAGCTTGCCTCGTGTAAATGACCTGCTTTTAAAGCTGAGCTCGTCGTAAAATTGCTGTTGTTTTGAAGTTTCTATGCGTGCGTGAACCCGTTGCTTGAAGGTCTGCGAACAATCGCGGTTCCAACCGCGAAGATATTGCAGCCACGAAGTGGTCGGCTGTAAGTTTCGTCTGCTCTTACACCGAAGGAAAGTTTGAGTGTGATCTTGTGCCAACGAAAAGCGTGTTGTTTTCGTTTCCAGCTGGGTCTAAAACTCACTTGCTCAATAAAGTTTTTCTGTCTGTCTGTCTGTTTGTCACGTTAAGCTTCCAAACTTCAGCTGCTCACAGTCTTTGCCCGGAGGTTAGAAGACGCATCAAACTGTTCAGATCCAGATGCAGCTATTCAACCTATCTACACAGGCACAGCTATAAAGAATGCAGTGCTGATACACATGAGCACGGAGGAGGAGGAGGAGGAGGAGGAGGAGGAGGAGGAGGAGGAGGAGGAGGAGGAGGAAAGGCAGGGAGGTTAACCAGACGAATAGCCGGTTTGCTACCCTGAACGGGGCGAAAGAGGTGAGGGGAGAAAAAAATAAAGGAGAAAAGACAGTTGCAGCAAATTAAATTCACTATGTAAAGTCACAGCGTTCAGCAAAGTCACAGCCTATCGTGCAGGCCAGAACTCCTCAAAAATCGGAGCAGTGCCTTGGAGGCCTTCACCGCCGACGACCGCCGCGGCCAGTGGCCGAGAATCTTCGTTTCCGTCAGTGGGTGCAGGTCTAGATGCTCAAGTGCACGGCAGAGAGACTGTCTTTCGGCGTTGTAGGAATGAGCACGGCTTCAAATAAACATGATTCAATTTTAAGAAAACGAACGGCTATAGATACCGCGTTCGGCCACATGCCTACATCACCTACATGACATGCTTGAAATAGGGTGACGAAGTTCGCGACAATATAACAACATCCATAATTTTCTAAACAGTTTTCGGTTCTAATAAAAGTCGTCGCTTGGCTGGCCTTTTAAGACTGAACTCTAAATAGAAACTCGACGTGATGAGTGGCAAATTATTTTACTAATCTAGTTATATCTGTCCGTCTATTAACAACGCCATTTCGCGTCTAGCCTCTGTGCACTATAAACACAAATAGGCCTATATGAGACTAAAAAGGGAGTAAGTTGTCCTTTAACACACTCTCTTTTATAGCTCCTTTCCGTGTAGGGTGTAAAATCTGGAGTGTCCCAAGGCTCGGCATTGCCTCGACATTTAGAAATATATACGATGCTATACTTGCAGTACCGCACGACTTCTTCAGTTCACTTGTTCGCCCGCTCTCTCGCGAGACTGCTAACATTATCATGCATTGAAAGCATGTCCTGACGAAATTACTGGCTGGCGTAATAACTGGCACGTCTCAATACTGTGCAATGCAAAGCAGTCACCTCTCCAGAACCGACAGCGCCCATCCCTCCCTCTAACTGCATTTTAAACAACCTTAGCTTGGCAACTATACGACTTATGAATAATATATGTACGTACTACATATCCTACGCTATTGAATGGAAGTTACACACTGAATTCGTCCACAACATAGCCGCTGTACTGCTAACGTACTTTCGGAATAGCTTTCTAGACAGTTCAGTGAAGTAAAACTGCTAACGCACAATTTAAGCCGCAAAATAAATCGTACTTCCAGAGTTCACACGCGGGTGAATGTACAGCGTCAGCTTTTGGAAGTAGCTAAAAATGTTTCGGAAGGTTTAATTCCTGTTTGTTGATTTAACTAACCAAAACGAAAGCGGTTACATTATTAAGTTATCGTCTTCTTGCACTTGGGATCGGCGTTCGATGTACTCTTCGGCCATATGTCAGCCCCGGTCCCGCTATTGATGACGTCAGCGCTCTTCTACGCCCCCCCCCCCCCCTCGTTCTCTTCTCCCTTGCCGCTACTTATCGGTGGAGAGGAGGAGGCCATTATTTCGAATTCCATCGTGACTATAGCGTTTGAAATATAGGTTACAATGTATTATTTTATTACATCACGTGACGCACTTGTTGGGGAAGGAACGTTATGGATGGATGGAATAAACTTTGATGTCCAACGAATAAGTGATCTACCCACCCCCCGACTCGCAGGTGAGGGGGGTGGCTGCCGCCGCCTCAGATGCAGATGGGAGGTCTTGGGAAAAAATTGCAGGGATAACCTTGAAGACCGCATAGCTCCCGCAGTTACAAGACTTTCAGTATAACGCGAGCGCACGACAGCAAAGTGTATGCAATTGTATCGCAAACAGGACATTCACCAAGAGCTTACGCATTAAGAGTTTGCAGTTAAAAGAATTGAAGAGTAATTAAAGGAAAGCTTTCCTTTATGGCTTAATTGGTCAGTACAACTCATGAGTATTGTGAAGTTGCATAATTTGGGATAATATATGCTGGCGATCGACAAAAGCTATGATTATTCTGAGGCGCGGTGAAACAGGGATCACAACAAATCAAGCGAAGTGTTTCTAGCAAAGTAGGGTGATAAATCATAAACGTAAACATAACAATCATAAACATAACAGTATTAATAAATGAAGCGCTGAAACGTGTTCTTCCCTCCGCCTTTGACCAAAACCCTTCACTGGCAAAAGTTCGTCCTTGTTCATGAATTTCTACGTGCCGAAACCCCACCACTTCAGGAGGGGTTAGTGGAGGGCTCCGCATAAATTTCGTTTACTTAAGGTTCATATAATGTGCACCGAAATATCAGCACACGGGACATCTTATACATCTCTTGAAATATAGACACCGCAGCCGGATTCAAAACAGTCAAAAACAGTATACACAAAGTTGGCTGAAAACATTTCGTGCATGAGTGTTGAAAACTGATAATGTGATAACGGAGCGCCACACTTCAAAGTATATACGCTATCGACAGAGTTTAGGATGACCGTGGGTCGAGTTCGTGTGTTTGATAAGATAAGCCTTCTGTTTCGATGACTTCCGTTCCTCTCAGAGCCCAGAGACGCTCTGTGCCTGGAACGAGGCCTGCAGCTGGTTAAAGCTGTTAAAGGAAGGGCGCACTTCGAAGTTCGCCGTCCACAGAGTTCAAGGTGTCGAACGGCGAATGTGTGCGCCCTGATAAGCCTTCTCTATCGATAACGTATCTGACCCTCCCCCTTACCCGCCTCCGAGTGCACAGACGCTCTGCCGCCTGAAACAAAACATTCTGCCCTGAGTCTAGAGTGAAAAACATGCTAGCTCCATAGTATTGATAGTTGATGAACGCATTTTTGTTCGGAAACGGGAAAATGCGCGTAGGCTTAGTTTCTACAAGCAAGTGAACAAAGCGACTCACGTGAACTTTAGCGGATTCATGCCTTGGGACGCGCGAAACCGCGATGGGTTGTGCTCGTTTTATTGGAGCTGCGGGTCGAGGCCACTGAGTTCAGACACGTGCTTCCAGATGCCGTGAAACACAGGTGGCCGCCTAGTTTTGAAAAAATTCCGAGCGACTCTCGTGGAAAGCGTCAGCCGGATGTTTTCAATTGCTATATACGGAATGTCTGACTCCTGCTGCTGCATTTTAACCTGACAGCGTTAAAGGGGCTGTGAAGGGGGCTCTAATAAAGTTGCGGCATGCCTGGGATATTGAAGCACGCCGCTTCATGAATAGTGTCCAGCAAAGATTTTTTGAATGTGCTTTGTAGAAGCTGAGTTATCTGTAGTTAAAATTTGAATTTCAGCGTCTTCGCGCCTTTCCCTCTCCTCCCGTCACTTTTTGCACGCTGGAAGGTAGGCACTCCTTCGCCGATCCCCCTCTGGGAGCGGAGCTTCCCGACCCGCCGGAGATAAGCGGCTTATTGGCCGCGGCCACGGTAGCTGCCTGACGTCTGAGAGAATCTAACCAATGGCCACCTCTCACCTTGAATACGCAGATGCGGGGGACGGAGGAGGGTGCGAGCATTAAAAAGTCGACGGGAAGGGCTCGCCAACTTTGACGCGTCTTTTTGTGGGTCGTCTGCTGCGTGTAGAAGAGCATTATTTGGCTCTGGTTTTCATGGCAACACAGTGCATGATTAAGTGAGTCTGCTCTCCTCAGACGGCGTTTCAGAGCCCCTTTAAGGGCCACGTGTCGCAGAAAAGCCGGTGTCGTCGTTGGCGTTGGCCGTGAGCGAAAAATCCCTCCTCCCCCTCTTCCTCGCAATGTACGCCATTGCCCCAACAGATAGCGCGCGACTGCAGCGCCTCCCGCTCGTCTCGTTCGGGCGCAGTGGGGCCGTGCGGGCACGCAGGAATCACGGGTTGAGCGGCGAACAACGCAGCGCACATCCAAAGCGCATTCACCCCGAAGCATGCGACTTGCTGCCCATTCGTCCGGCGAGGAAACTATGCTGGCGTTCGTGGCATCGGGTTTATCGAGAACGATGTGCCGACGAACTATACAACTTCAACTTGGGTCCCGCGTGTTTCGCCAAGGCGCCTGGCAGCGCTTCTACGTGGTTTGCCGCTCCGCGTGTCCGTTTCATCATACGCAGGAGAGCGATTTGTCTAACGGGCAAGGCGTCGCGCCGAACGGGCGATGGCGTTCCCGTGGAGTCCCTTCACTTCACTTCACTTTATTACCTTAAATGCCCCCGGGATTGGGGGTATTACATAAGGGATGGGTTACATGCATAAAGCAGATTTAATAAATAACTAAAACACGTAAGGTACATAAATTATTTGCTGTTAAATATAGTAGATAAACAATACACAAATGTTGATGGACAGGTGATTGCGGCGATGTCGTGTGGAAGGCTGTTCCAGTCCCTGGACGAGCGTGGAAAGAATGACGATGCAAATGTGGTAGTGCGCGTACGAGGCCGGGTAACTTGAAGGGGATGACCAATGCGGGGCGAAATGCGTGCCGGCGGATTGATGTAAGGCGGATGACGAAGTGAGCTGTAATAAAATTTGTGAAACAAGCACATACTACTTATACGACGTCTACATGCTCGCAGCGACTGCCTGGCAGTGCTGCAACACGCTCTCGCGTTCCACTCTTAAAGGCGAAGCTTAAGCGTCCTCCAATTTTTTATTGCGGCTGTGCGCACTCCTGTATGCATATAGTGAAAACTACTGAGCTGCCGTACGATTCTTCCTTACACACACAAAAGGCTGCCGGCTGCACATTGGGGGTTGCGATGAAAAACGTAGCGATTGCCATTTTGTTCCCCAGCCAAGGAAGAATTACGACTGTTCTAGGAGCTCGTACATAATCGGCAGCAGAAAAAAATTAATAATAATAATAATTGGTTTTTGGGGAAAGGAAATGGCGCAGTATCTATCTCATACATCGTTGGACACCTGAACCGCGCCGTAAAGGAAGGGATAAAAGGGAGTGAAAGAAGAAAGGAAGAAAGAAGTGCCGTAGTGGAGGGCTCCGGAATAATTTCGACCACCTGGGGATCTTTAACGTGCACTGACACCGCACAGCATAAGGGCGCCTATGCGTTTCGCCGCCATCAAAACGTGTCCGCAGCGGTCTGGTTCGAACCCGGCGCCAGTCCCTCCTGAAAAAATGCTGTATGATGCAATAACCTAACTATAAAGGCTTTGTCATGCAATTGTCATACAGTTTGTGTGGTATTGGTTTGGTTTAGTTTGCTTTATGGGGGCTGAACGTCCCAAAGCGACTCAGGCTATGAGAGACACCGTAGTGATGGGCTCCGGAGATTTCGACCACCTGGGGTCCTTTAACGTGCACTGACAACGCACAATAGACGAGCCTCTAGAATTTCGCCTCCATCGATATTCGACCTCCGCGGCCGGGATCGAACCCGCGTCATTCGGGCCAGCAGTCGAGCGCCATAACCACTGAGCCACCGCGGCGGCAGAGCTACAACTTTACTCACCATTAGTTCTGCATATACATGTGCACTGCATCGATGTTTGTTACTTTTATTCTGTAGAGGACAGTGCTGCTTTTTTTGTCATTTATCTGCATTTACCCCCTGCCCTTCCCCTCCTCTCCCCACACACACTGTAATGTCAGATTGGCGCTGTGGGTGAAGGACAAATAAATAAAGGTCCGGAGGGGGGGAGGGGGGGGGTGTTGGTGAGTCGGACATCCTTGACTCTCTAGCGTAGCCTTCCTTCCGACGAACACCTCGCCTGTCGCTGGCCGATGTCTATTGTTTCTGTAGCAATAAACGCCGCTTGTGTCAGCACATTGTCGTATTTCTTTGTACTCAAGGGCACGTCCGCCACGGTCGGCTTGCACGCTGCGGCGCTAGTGATCACGAGGTGGAGTGGTGGCCTGACAGGTGCAGACGAGCGGAGGGTATACACATACAGGTCGTTTCACCTATGATTGTACACATTTTTTAAAGATAGGTTTTCCAGTTAGAAGAGCGCTTTTTTTTGGCATAGCATTGCCAGTGGTGTAGCGCATCACAAAACACCTAAGACGTGCTAACTAGGCGGCTGGTTAACTAATATTAAATAGTTAACTTCTTAACTATTACTGCTAGGCTCCTTAATATTGAGGGGCGTGTAGCCCACCATAAGTGATATCCATATCAGTCTTTAGAATTAAAAAAAAAAATGGCTACCCTCGTCGCTTTGGCCCAGCAAATTTTTGCTAATATTTCGACGAGTTACGTGCAGTGGAGAGCTTGCTTTACCTGCAAGCTTCTCGAAAGCGAATGTATTTTGGCGCGATGTAGCTAAAATTTGTTGGGCCGCAGCTCCAAAATTAGCCGCGTTTTATAAATTCTACAAAATGATGTGGATATTAATTACGGTGGGCTGCACGCCCCTCAGTAATTAAATGGACACTGAGCGCAACGCTGTCAAATTTATTTTAATTAGTAATACCTATATAGTTCCGCATGTTTTGGCTTTGTTGCCGCTTGTCCGGCAGCGAAAGGTGCATTCATTGCTAAGAGATTTGAACTGGAAGTACAAAAACTTTTTCCCCCCGCTACGATTCAAACCCGGGGCTCTCAGACGATGAAATAGGAGAAGAGTGACGTAAAGCGGCGGAAATGGAAACGAGGACTCCGTGACTGCTGGCGGCGAGCGCTGCGTTTCTGCCTAGCAGCAGCCGAAATGAAGCTATTGCCTGCCGGACTTTAAAAGCCTCTATCAGCCGTCGTCGCTTCGTTCATGTTTGCACCAACGTTAAGATGGGTCCCATTGCCGATTCCGACAACGAAGTTCTCGCAAAGAACTCCGGCCTGCATTCAGTGACCCTAACCCACAGCGTGCGATGCTTTTGAGGGCTGAGGCGGCGGGTCAAGAAAGTCGAAGTGTCGAGAAGTCGGCAACGTCGCTGTCACCGCCCCCACAGTCACGACTGATGAGTAGCGACTGGTACATGCGGGCATATTTAAATTCTGTAACAATAGTCCTCGTACAGGGCTGGTTGTGCAGGGTACGTTGACGAGGCGAACACGCCGAGCGGTGTGTTTGCTAACGTGGAGGCGCGTTGAACATTGGCTATACACAGCTCATTTTCCTTGTCGCAGGTTGGTGCCATTGCACGAACTTCGTCCGAGGAGCACTTCAAGGTCATCTCCTGCCCCGCCCTTGTAAGTCGAGTCGCATAACGAAACTATACGGGCACGTGCATAGCCGCGAAGCACCTCAACACACACCGAAACTCAGCTGGCCGCCTGTTGCGCCGCCAACTGCAGGTTTTCTATGACTTCCAACATTCAGGTTGTCTTTTCTCCGTATTCCTCGTGTGATAAAAGTGCACTAGTGGATTCAAAACAAAACTTATATACTTCAATATCGATAAAACACGTAACCTCCATGCACCTCTGTCAGCCTCAGAGATCTGTGGCGTCTTTTCTCCTATTTCATCGTCACGCTTGTACTTGCGACAGTGGCCTGTGGCGGCGATACCTGTATTTTAGTTTAGTTTTTTTCCAGTGTTGTAGGCGTTACCGAAAAAAGTAACTAAATACGTTACTCGTTACGCTAAGAAAAAAGGAACGAGTTACCGCCCTACGTTACCTATAAAGAAAAGTAACGCGTTACCATTGACGTTACCGAAAAAAAGTACCGCACGTTACCTTGCCGTTACTTCATGGCTATAAATTTTAATTAGTGCGTCTTCGCTGCAACAACTCAAGATAACAATTTTATAAAGCTCATATTTCACACAAAACTTCTAGCACAAACAACCATTTTACGCGATATTTTGCACAAATGTGCAGGAGCTTAGCAATGTTATAGTGGCCTAAAGTTTCCTGTAGTGTTACAAGTGTTGCATTCTAACTCTGTGGCACATGGTGAAGCCATCTTCTAAATGTGGCATTAAACACAAAATGGCACTTCATCATCAATTCTAACTTCACAAAGAAAACATCGCTGAACGAATTCTGAAAAATGTGATGTTCCAAAATGCTCGGCATGCTTCCACTCTGTGGAAAACTGTGCGTGTGAGTTTTTTGGGAAGGGGAGGTAGGCGAAGGCCAGTGTGTGAATCAACACCCTCTCAATGCTAAGGCCTCTCCACCGGCCGCGTGACGTCACGCCAAGGGACCGTGCAGGCCCCGCGCTCCGCGATTTCAGCGCGCCGCGCCCGTCTGCACTATTCGGGTACTGCCGTACGTAGCTGCCTTATAAGTGATTCCTTCATTTTCATTTTTGTCGTTGCTGCAGAAAAGAAATTCGCTAGTTTGTGCGCGCCTTAGGCTATCATTTTATCTGCTTTATATATTTTTTTTATTGCAGAACACCTTATTGTCAAGAAAGTTCGAGCTGCTAATACAGTTTTTTATAATAAACAATTTAGCATACGGCCGCCAATTTCGCATTATTGGTCATTATAATAAAAAATTGATTAGTTAATTTCAATTAATCATCTAATTATTAGGTTCTATCACGTACATGATGTCTGCCGTGCGGTAAAATCCATCCGCACAGACCGCACATGCGTATATCTAGTTGTTAAAGTAGAAGTTCGTGAACATTGAAAAAAAAAACACCGTCTACTGCGCATTGTGTTAGTTTTATTCTGTATTGTGTTTTGCTTAAAGCTTTCACACACAGCAATAATGACACTCACAATAATGTTGCGCTGTTGAGTATTTGTACAGCTAATCTGACCCTTACAATAAAAAACGACGAGACACCAGCAATGAAGTGTGCGCAAAGCATTTTTATTGCTTGGGAATAAAACTTACTTCTTCTTAAGCGTTGCTGCTTTCCGGGCTGCGGCCTTCTGCTGCGCATTGTCTTGTATGGCATCATTTCTTAGTTTGCAAAAGTTGTTTAGAACAACGTTGGTTGCAACGCGTACTACCAAGCGCAGGAGAGTTTGTGCAGTGTGGCCATTTTCACATGTCTCAATGTCGTGTTCGTCCAGGAGGGAAATCGTCTGTGAAATCACGACACCACGTTGATTTCTACAGGAGAGAAAATCTTCCGCGGTTGCTCCAAAAGACAACTTCTCTGCAACTAGTTTAGTCATCAGTACCATGTGAACTGTGCATGGCTGGGGAAACTTCAGCCCTCCTCTCGACAGGTTAGCTATCATGGCAGTATTTTCCGCTTCGATCTCTCGATTTTCAATCACCAATGTGCTGAAGCAAGCAGAACATGAAAGCTTCTTTAAAGCAGCATGAGCAGCGTATCCTGCAATGTAGACAATAGCATCCATGTCAGAGTGGGCGTGTGTAATATCGTCGTCGCTGACAGCCACAGAAAAGTTGCATGGGACAAGATCCTCACTTACGTCTTCAAACTCTGTTTCCTCGCGTGGAAATGTCAAAAGTTTTTGAAGACGAAGCTTCTTCTCACATTCGTAGAGCTGACGCACGGAAATGTGGTACTGTGATCCTGCCAGCTGGCGGTAACGGCCGAACCGGTCTTCTAGCGCATCCGTCTGAAATTTGCCCAGCAGTACGTACTTGAAGTGAAGTTCTTCTAAGCAGTAGCGCGAGAGTTCTACCAGAGAATAGCATGTCAGTCGCAAAGCACTGTGAGTCTCTTTCGTCAGCGAGCCACTGGTGATGTTTATTCTTGCCCAAGCGTCCAACCAGTCCACAACGCCGCTCAGGAAAGCTAACTGTGTGTCATCAACAGACCTTACAGGGTCTTGCATGCTGTCCCTTAGCCTCTGGCCTTTGCAAGGGGTCTTAACATTGACTATTTGCCACCATGTGAGGATAACGTCAATGAAAAGAGCAGTCGACTCAGCTTGAGGAATCTTGAACGCGGAACCATGTGTCCTGAGGGCATTTGAAACAAACTGATTAATGACGTCGAGAGCGAGCTTTACATTTTGCCGCTCCATTGAGGTTGGATTCACGGCTTTTGCGTTCAGTCTGTAAGCAGCCTTCACAAGCGACGTCTTCTCTGAAGAATAAAGCTGCCGCACAGCTGCGAAAGAAGCAGCTTTCATACGAGGAGGCCCTTCGGGCATTGCTCCACTCAAGTCCATTTCAGGGAAATAGAGGCATGTTCCAGGGTTTTTCTGGTTAATCCAATTGTTCCTAATGCACTTCAAGAGATGCACAGGATCGACCACGTAGAAAAGAGGGCGAGCGTTATCGGCTGGATGGGGATAGACAATGCTCACCTGAGGACTTGTAGCAAATAACGACATCATCTTGCGGTTCAGAGCATTGTTGTCCGTTATCACAGCGATAATTTTGAGCCCCATTTTCTCAACATTAATGATTATGTTCTTAGCATGCTCGTGCAAAATTTCTGCGCTCAGTTTGCTCACAGGTAATATGTGAATGACGTCCTTGTTTGCAGAAAGGAGTGATTGTACCATGAACACATGGGCTGTTGTTGCTGGTTCCGTTGAATGAACCGACGATCCTACTATTGTGCCCCCTTTGTAGTCGAAGTATGGTTTTATGTGGATCTCATCGATCATCAGGGTCACTGTCTTCTCGTGGTCTTTCATTGATTTGACTCGTTCTCGGATGTAGGAGAGACAGTGCGGTTGATTTTGCTCCACAAGAGGGTCAGCTTTGTAATTTGAGCAAACACGGCGCAGTGTGGAAGGATGGGGCAGAATGATTCTTGATGCAGCTCTTGTGAAGTGATATGCGTGAGGAGAAATTGAATTCAAAATACTGGCGAATACCAGCAGCTCTGCGCTATACACATGCTGTTTCGCGAGGAGAAGCTCTATCTGCTCAACCAGAAATTTCAGCAAAGAAGACTGTTCTTTCGTCGTATCACTGTCCTCAATGAGGTCTGCAAGCAGTGAACCGACAAACTGCAATACTTTAGTATGTTTCGACTCTTTCGTCACCTCAGGTATATTATGCAAGCCTATCTCGAGTTCTTCTAGCAGCAAGGACAGGCTGGAGGTGTCGCATACTTGAGCTGGCAGAATCCTGCCTGAAGGAAGCGACAGAAGCTTCACTCCATTCAAGAAAACAGAAAGTGACAGATCAGGGAGAACTACCAAGGCGCATTTCACATTAGGTGAAGGATCATTCTCGATGAGAAGGAACCTAACGCACTGCTCATCGACAGAAACGGTCCAGAATTTCGTGTTGCAGATTCCAGGCAACTTAGATTTGAACTCCTCGTAAGATGAAACTTTGTTTCTTTTCTGTTCAAGCTCATTAGACTGAAGTGACTTCCTCATAGCCTCCTGCAAAGCAGCGTTTTCCCTTCTTGCTTTTTTCGTCTCTGGCGATTCACTCCGTCCAGGCGTTGAGGACAAGTATTTTGGGCAGTTTGGAAAAACAGAAGGCGCAGCATCAATCTTCAACTGTAGCCTGTCACGCTTCACCTCTATTATTTTCCCTGTCAGTTCATCTTGGTGTGACAACGTCGTAATGAAGTCGCCTGCGTGGAAGTGCAGTTCACACACCTGCACGAGAAAATGAAGCAAGGCCATTCGCCATGACTCTCCATTGCCTAAAACACTAAGTAAAAAGAGTCTGAATAGTGAACAGCTTTTACATATTTACACAGCTTTTACACAAGCCTTATGCACATCCACAGAACTAAATGCTTCCTGGACAATTCATACATAAGTGTAAGAAGTGATATCATTGCCTACAAAGACAGCATGCCTTTCCGGGAGCGACAGCTCACAACTAAGATAATTACCAGCGCCTATTAAGCAATATTTCAGAGTCTTACCCTCGAATGCTCTGTAGGTGTGAAATCCTTCCGTGGAATGGCTCGCAACCAGGCTTTTCTTCGTACTTCGTCTCTTGGGAAGCAATAAACACGTACTTTGGGACCATTCTGGTAGTTCCCGCGGCACCCGGGAACACAGCACCGGCCCATGTTTCACGAAGTTGCACTCGCTACACGGCAGGCAATCAGTTTCCCATTCGTGCGCTAGCACAGGTACGCACGCCACACAAGAAACGGCCACACGAAACAGACACGGCCGTGCGAGGAGCGAACGGAAATGCACCCAACGCCAGGCTGAAAGACTCAAGCAGCAGCTAGACGCTCACTGCAAGACTGCGTTCGTGTCTGTGCTTGCCCGGGCAAGCGCGAGCACATCGAGGGAGACAACCGAGCGGAGCGGAGCCGCGCTTGGTGAGCAGCCTGACCGGACACTTGGCGTGACGTAGCGCGTGTGGAAAGGAGGGCCTGGAGAGGCCTGAAGAAAGTATTTAGAGGGTGTTGTGTGAATGCGTGTTCGTGCACGTGTTTCGTGCTTTATGGCTATTCTGTCTTTTTTTTTTAGTTGGGTGCGTCGTGAAGGGCAGGTGTTTTCTGGCATGCATGCGAGTCGCAACAAAGGTCGTCGACAGCACCTGTTTGTTTATTTGCAACCTCACTATAGGTGTTCTGCGCTTTTTTTTTTTTAGAAAAAGGGAACGGATCGAGTGGGTGACAACTGGAACAAAAAGTGACTAGTAACGTGACACGTCACGTTACCGAAAATTGTTAACGTAAGTACGTTACTCGTTGCAGTTCCCAAATGGTAACGAGTAGGTTACTAAGTTACCGAAAAATGTAACGCGTTACCAGTAACGTTGTTACTTGTAACGCGTTACCGCCAGCACTGGTCTTTTCTACCTTACAAGAGCTTTTTGCTTTTAGTAAGAGTGGTGTTTTTGTGATCGTGACCTGGTACTCTGTCGATACAAGCCGACTTCAATTTCTTCTCAGTGTCCCTTTACGGAGCCTAGCAGTCATAGTTAAAAAGCTAAATATTTAATTTAGTTAACCAGCCTGCTAGTTCGCACGTCTAAGCTGTACTCCGATGTACTACACGACTGACAATGCTGTGCCGAAAAAAGTGCTCTTCTAACTCAAAAAGCTTATTTTTAAAAATTGGGTAAAGTCTTAGGTGAAACAGCCTGTATACTCCTCCCTGCAATTTTAAAACCCCATAGGTTAAAGGGCTTTACAGCAGTTTGTTTTTCGAGAGGGGTGATCAGAGCACACGAGCGCGGCTGGCCGCTCGGTTATATCCTAAAGCACCACTTTTACTGGTGACAAGTTGACCATTTGTTCGGGTGACGCGAGAGAGAAACTATTGTGATTCTGCCACCGGAGGCTACCTATTGCGCTCACGCGCATGACGTCATGTCAGCCTGCAACTATAACGCCAATGGCTGGCGTTGTATAGCCAGTCGCAGGGCAGAGAAGGAATACGAAGCAACAGTTAGCTGTGCGCTTCTGGTCACTGCAGACGCCTTTACAACCTGGGCTCCGGCATATTGCTCGCTTGGTTGCTAAAATTTGCACCTGGCTTACCAATTCCACCGCTCATGCGGTAGGTGCGCGCAGCAGCACAGCGAACAATATTGTGACGCTCAGCGGTAACGCCACGTGCAAAAAACAGCCCAGCGAGCAATGTGGCGTCACCTAGCCGTCATCAGAGCGGGGCCGTCACTCAAAATGCGCACACCTTCCAAGAGCGGCGATAACAGCTCCTTAGCGGCGTCGTTAGTGGAAGGAGAGCCTCGGAATTGTTGTTCCTTAACCTCCGCTGTAGCATTAGCTCGATGTTAAGGGGTTAATGCGCTATCCTCGTCGACGAGCTGCGTTATCATGCTCCTGTCTGAGCGACAGCTGTTATCACACTGTTTGCTCGCCGCAATTGTACAAGTGTGTTGCAAAATGGTCTCGATGCTAAGGCGTTTATCTTGACCACCACCTTTTATTTGTATCCCTCATTATTGCGTTTACACGACAGCGGGCGCAATTTGGGTCGGCTTTGTTGCAGCCAGTGCCGATGTTGCTGGCCAGCCTACGCGCCGCCGAGTTTCGCTTTACAGGCGCAAGGTGTCGCCACAAGCTCTGCACTTTCGTTTTCCGTCTGTTAACTGTCACCTGTCACCACCGCAGGCCTCCAGCGCGGGAGTTCCGACCATGGTCTCAAGTATAAAGCCCCTCTAGTCTGAAGCGTACTGTGGCTCTACCTGGTGGCGGCATTGCAAAGTGAAATGGTCATACAAAGCGCACATTGCTTAAGGTGTAAAACGCTGGCCACACTGGCTTCTTTTGTGGACAAGACCGATTATCATTATCACTGCCCACTTCATGGACTACCCCCCCCCCCCCCCCCCTGTACCTCGAAAAAAAAAAAAACAGAGGAAGCTGCTCAATCGCACAAACCGATGTGGCTTACGTAGTTAGCGACTCCAAAACAGCCATTCTTAAGTTTGCCGGCGGACCCGTCCATTCCCTAGCGTGGCAGATATTGAGAATGTGCACTCAAAATTCTGAGAGTCGTATCGAGCTCGTGTTGGTGCTGGATCACTATGATGACCCCGTAAAAGAGGCCGCCGATTTCATATCCTGAGGACTTATTAGGCCCGTTTCACATGCTGCGACTGGACCGAGAATATTCGGTGCAGTCGGTAAGGCCGCAGTGCGATTTTCAGTCACTGCTTTGACATGCAACACCGACACAGCGAATTCGTTCGGAGGAAAAGGCAAGGTTTGCATAGGCAACCCATTATTAAACGCGACAGAAACGTCACACGGAACGTGTTGATGATTTTTATGACCAGCGTATTTTTAGATGTAAGGCAATACTTCGCATGTTTTGATTAGAATAAACAGTTTTTGCTTCCATCGCGGTAAAAGTTCCCACGTGAGCGCACGCCGTCTCGGCGCTTCCCATTGGTCAGTCGCAGAGCGAACACAGCGACACTGCGACTGAATACCAACCGGACGGAACTCGATCGCAAGCCGCCTGCGACTAGACCGACGGCCCTCACCAGTCGCAGACCGACGAAATTCGCAGTGTCGCAGGCGAAAATCGCATGCATGTGAAACGGGCCTTAGCCGGGCAAATGGCGACCCAGCCGGGATTTCTCGAGGGAGCGGGCACACACTTTAACTGAACTCACCAAACAAGCACGCTTAGCCCGTCGACTCTACCCCCTCCCAACCTCCGGCTACACCGCTCCTGAAAAATCCCCTGGAGGCGACTCCAGACCCGAACTCTTCCCTATCACACTTCCGCTCCGTTTCCCCAGAGTTCACACTCTGTGCAGTGCCACACGCCACCTTATACCAGATCCTCTTCGGTTGCCCTGCCGATCCTTCCCCACAAGGACATCGATTATATTGGGACTAAAGAAAGAAACAATAAAAGTGTGTTCCACCGCACCACAGCCCGCCTGCAGATAATGCGAGGAATGGGAGGCCCTCCTTGCGTCGCAGGACCCAACTTCGCAGAGATGTGAACCGGGGCGCCAGTGTCACGGCCCTGTGTGGCTTGGACACATGCGAGGGCTGTGCGGTGGCCTGGGCCCTTGAAAGGTCCACACTCGCTCGCTAAATAAATTTTTTCATCCATCCATTCTAATGAGAAGGTGGGCGACGATCGCGTCCTTTTTACGGCGTCCGCAAAATATGGCATCACGCACTGGCTGGTCCAGGATTGGGATGTGAATGAGAGACATTTCGTGGGAGTAGCTGTACTCCTCGATCTCTATTGCTATCGACATCACTGTTTCTGTCTGTAACTGCGAAGAAAAAGTTTAAAAGCTGCAACATTCCTCTCTGTGAATCGGCTAGAGCCCAGCTTTCCGAAAGCGGACGCTGACCAGACCTCCGATGGAATGCCGGAAGTGGTGAACCAAATCATACCATACCGGACCGCACGGTATCCTACCATATCAACATATACTATACCATGCCAAGTCATACCATACCGTGCCACATACCGCGTCATAGCATACCGTGCGAAAAATTTCATGCAAAAGACGAGAGACATTCCGACGTAAAGACACGTTCCCTGTCAACTGTCGCTGCCAGCCACGCTCTCCCTGATGAAAGTGTGGAGTTGCGAGAATGACCACAACTCGACATTGCATAAAAGAGCATAGATCTTTTGCCGCCATTGGTTGGCATGCGGCCTCATGCGTGAAGTTTCGGCACATATGGCGGTGCACATTGGTATGCGGTTGCGTTGGCGTTCCGAGTGCAGTCGTGTGCGCACAAAATAGCGCTGACAGGCGACATATCCTGGCACAATAAGCGGTGCTTTAAACTTGCCTTAGTGTGAAGCAACCTTCAGAAAGATTTGACAACCGCATGTCACCTCTTCGCAAACACGACGTTTGCACGCATGCCACGCTTGGCCTGTCGTTGTCAGCCTGCCTGGTTCACATTATGATAAGGTCACGACTATAATGCTATATGAAGTCTGTGAGTCACTTGTTTTTCAACCCTACGGAT
This sequence comes from Amblyomma americanum, assembly GCA_030143305.2. Lineage (NCBI taxonomy): Eukaryota > Metazoa > Arthropoda > Arachnida > Ixodida > Ixodidae > Amblyomma > Amblyomma americanum. The sequence continues at coordinate 166,027 of JARKHS020010470.1, read as the reverse complement.
GAGGAAATCTCTCCCCTGGCATTTTTATTTTTCTTTTTGTTTTTTGAAACTGCAGCTTCATTCGCCCCGGCCCACCATGATCTATGGCCCTAACGCAGCATTCGCATTGTCTGGAGGCAGCAAGAAACGATGAGGGAATTTGTCATTCGGCTTCATTTTCTTTTAGCTTTGCGATGCAACTATATGTTGAAAACAATTTTTTTTTAATTTTAGTTTTTTCTTCAATTTGGCGCTTTAAGCTATATGATACCCTGCAAAACTATTTTACATTTTTTGTAGATTCTAACTCGGTCTTGTTCTCTTTCATCTGCCAGTTCTATTCATCTCTTTATTATGAGTTCCTCTCGACATTTTAACTTTGGACCTTCCTTTCATACTTTCCAGATTAAAAATAGTTTCGATAGCTCACTTCTCTCACAGCGAAAGCTATTAGTGGTACCACTCTACACAGAAAGGAGTAAATTGTCTTCTAGCGCACACGCTCTAGATATTGGTGCAGTCTGGCATCGTGCCATCATTATTCGAACACGCCATCGATATGCCGGAACACGCCAGAGTGGTTAACGCGCAATTCTCTCAAGGTCACCGTATACAGACAGGACGACACAACGAGCAGTTAGGGACGGCGGCAGTGATCGATTATGGCGGCCCTCGCGCAGAAGGACGCAACGTTAACGTGACGCAGCTGGCAACCGACCATAACAAGACGAGGGGGGATATTTTGTTGTAGTTGATGCATTTTCTAGAAGGTGGCGCTTCTTTCGGTTTTTTAAACCTTGACCTTCTCCTCCGTTAATGAATCAGTGAGTGAGTGAGTGAGTGAGTGAGTGAGTGAGTGAGTGAGTGAGTGAGTAAACGAGCCAGCAAATGAGTGAGTGGCCGAGCGAGAAATTAATGAAACAATAAATCACTGAATGAGTGAATGAAGGAATTTATTTCGATGCGTTCAGACATGTGGACATCTCTTGTCGCCTGCTTCTTGACAAGATGATATAGTAAGGGATGAATGAAATGAAACAAAGCCAGTGAAGTGATCAACACTAGCTTAAATATGAGCATAATTTTCCTGCAACATATATGCGGACACGCGTGAGCTGCAGATGGCATATATACATTGTCCAGTGCTGTCCAGTGCGCAGGTTACAAAAGCAAACAGAAACGCAGACACCAACGACAACGTCCGCTCGTAGAATGGGCGGCAGAGATTCACGGAAGTGGCGAGGGTACAGGGAGAGGGCGACCTCATATCCGTCCGTCGTGAAGGGCCATAACTAGTTGAATGGACTTGACCTTCCGTTGGCCTCTCCTCCGGCATTCGACCCTCCTCGCAGAGGCCGCGGGACGTCGCGCGTGCCGATAGAACACCAGTGTCCTTCGCTCCCTGTCTAGCTCTACCCAGACCAGCTGCAGAAGATGGTTTCGCTGTAATTTCTCCTTTCCAGGGGCATCCCCCGGTCCTTTGACTGGTTGACAGGCACAGAAACAAATTGATTGATTAGTTGGTTGAGTGATACTGATTGACTGACTGAATGATTGATTCATTCATTCACTAATTACGCTTAATAGCGAAACACCTGCGTTGATCGCACAGCGCTCAAACGTTGTTCAGGTTCTTTACTGAACAAAAGATGGTTTTGAGGACATTAAAGCAGCAGCTGCCTCACTTCTCGATGCAAGCCTCAACCGGGTTTTGAGAGAACGGATGAAGGGGGAGTGAACAACGCAGAGAGAGAATGGAGACCAAAACAGCAACGCTTGAGAAGTTGACCGATAAGCCGCTATCTCGGTAGCAGTCAGCGTAAGAGGATGAGGCAAGCAGAAAAAAAATTGGCACAGCTAAAGACATTCCAAAATGGTTTTGCAAACACACTATGAACTCGCAGTTTTCGCTCGCTCCTGTACCGAAGAAATGGCAGTTAATGCTGCACCATCCGCACCCCTCTCCTTATGAATCCTGGGCCATACACTTCTGAGCCCAACTGTACGATATGCGACACCTGTTGTCGTTTGTCTCAAGACCTGTCCCAAGGCAGGTCTGTGGTCGCGGGTCTCAAAAGCCCACTCAAGATAATTGTAGCTGGCCTCAATACAGGTCTGTGGTCGCCGGTGCCAAGAACTGTCAAAGACTGGTCAGTGGTCGCCAGTGTCAACATCTGTCCTTAGGCAAGTCTGTGGTCGCGCGTCTCAAAAGCCGTCTCAAGGTGTCTCTTGTCGGTGGTCTCAATAGAGGTCCGTGGTTGCCGGTGCCGAGAACTCTCAAAGACAGGTTTGTGGTCGCCAGTCTCAAGACGACGTTGATCCTCCGGACACCTACTGTACTGTTAAGAAGCGTGTACTGCATGTATGTATTGCCGTGAGATCAAGTAGTGCATACCACGAGTGTATACCACAAGCAGGATCCCGCTGCTCCTACAACCCCTTTCGGTGTTTTCGCCAAGCAAGAGCGCTACAGATTGAAACGAGCGAACTGACTCCCCCCTGAGAAGTGGCGTGGCAGTCAAGTCCAACTGCGGCTTTAACGGCATAATGCACCACTTTTTCTCCCGAGAGTACGAGCCTATCTCCTTCGCGAAAATTGGAAGGCTACGATGGTGACGGCAAAAGCGAACGTCCGTGTAGAAGGAGAACCTCCTACAGATGCTGTATGGAGAAACCCCACCACTGCTTTTGTGGCACACGTGACAAGAATTTCTATCCACAGCGCATTAATGAATTACTGCGCACTGCTCTTACAAAAACTTCTTTAGACAGACTACAGAGTGTCCACAGACTTCTTTCTATAAAGTCTACAGACTCTCTATAGAGGAACCTTAGAGAAAAATCTATAGGCAATGCAAATCCCATACACACTCATAGACTTTTGTCTCTAGACAGTCTATAGACTATGAACACACAAAAGGAAATATCTACAGGAAGGCAATATAGTCTATAAGAAGTCGATAGACTGTCTATAGATCATTTTTATAAGTTTGGCTTTGAAACTGCGACTAACGATACTTCATGCGCGCACTGTGGGTGGCATTCAAGACAGTTGTATGACCTTGGAATTGCGCGGTACGCAATGGCTCTTCACATTCTATAGTCATCTGTTGCAACGAAACGCCTTTGCTGGAAAAGCCTTTGACGACTGCCGCGTGACAGAGGTATCAGACGGCGTCTCTTTCGAGCGGAGCATGAGGCGGCACGGAGAAGCACCGCGCCGTAAAGTGCGAATGATTTCCCCATAATCGCCCGACCGAGGCCACAATCACTCCGCTTGCGCTCTTCTTTTAACGGCCCATAATTTCCTGACACTTCCCGCCTTGCGCCACTTTACCTGCGCGTGTTTTCTCGTGCCTTTAGCTCCTCAGCTTGTCTCGTGTAAATGACCTGCTTTTAAAGCTAAGCTCGTCGTAAAATCGCTGTTCTTCTAAAGTTTCTATACGTGCGTGAACCCGCTGCTTGAAGGTCTGCGAACAGTCGCGGTTCCAACCGCGAAGATCTTGCAGCCACGAAGTGGTCGGCTGTAAGTTTCGTCTCCCCTTACTCCGAAGGAAAGTTTGAGTGCGATCTTGTACCAACGAGAAGCGTGTTGTTTTCACGTTAAGCTTTCCAAACTTCAACTGCTCACAGTTTTTTTCCCGGAGGTCAGAACACGCATCAAACTCTGTTCAGATCCAGATGCAGCTATTCAACATATCCGCACAGGCACATCTATAATGAATGCAGTGCTGATACATATGAGCACGGAGGATGAGGATGAATAGGAAGAAGAGGAGTAGGAGGAGGAGGAATAGGAGGAGGAGGAAGAAAGGCAGGGAGGTTAACCAGACGAATAGCCGGTTTGCTACCGTGCACGGGGGGAAAGGGGTGAGGGGAGAAAAAGATGAAGGAGAAAAGACAGTTGCAGGAAATTAAAGTCACACCGTTAAGTAAAGTCACAGCCTATCGTGCAGGCACGAAGTCCTCTAAAAGCGGAGAAGTGCCTTAGACGCCTTCACCGCCGACGACCGCCGCGGCCAGTGGCCGAGAATCTTCGTTTCCGTCAGTGGGTGCAGGTCTAGATGCTCAAGTGCACGGCAGAGAGACTGTCTTTCGGCGTTGTAGGAATGAGCACGGCTTCAAATATACATGATTAAATTTTAAGAAAACGAACGGTTATAGATACCGCGTTCGGCCACATGCCTACATCACCTACATGACATGCTTGAAATACGGTGACGAAATTCACGACAATATAACAACATCCATAATTTTCTAAGCAGTTTTCGGTTCTAATAAAAGTCGTCGCTTGGCTGGCCTTTTAAGACTGAACTCTAAATAGAAACTCGACGTGATGAGTAGCAAACATTTCACTAATCTAGTTATATCTGTCCATCTATTAACAACGCCACTTCGCGTCTAGCCTCTGTGCACTATAAACACAAATAGCCCTATATGAGACTAAAAAGGGAGTAAGTTGTCTTTTAACGCACTCTCTTTTATAGCTCCTTTCCGCGTAGGGTATAAAATCTGGAGTGTCCCAAGGCTCGGCATTGCCTCGACATTTAGAGATATATACGATGCTATACTTGCAGTACCGCACGACTTCTTCAGTTCACTTGTTCGCCCGCTCTCTCGCGAGACTGCTAACATTATCATGCATTGAAAGCATGTCCTGACGAAATTACTGGCTGACGTAATAACTGGCGCGTCTCAATACTGTGCAATGCAAAGCACTCACCTCTCCAGAACCGCCTATCCCTCCCTCTAACTGCATTTTAAACAACCTTAGCTTGGCAACTATACAACGACTTATGAATAATATATGTACGTACATATCCTACGCTATTGAATGGAAGTTACACACTGAATTCGTCCACAACATAGCCGCTGTACTGCTAACGTACTTTCGGAACAGCTTTCTAGACAGTTCAGTGAAGTAAAACTACTAACGCACAATTTAAGCCGCAAAATAAACCGTACTTCCAGAGTTCACACCCGGGTGAATGTACAACGTCAGCTTTTGGAAGTAGCTAAAAATGTTTCGGAAGGTTTCATTTTTTCCTGTTTGTTGATTCAACTAACCAAAACGAAAGCGGTTACATTAATAAGTTATCGTCTTCTTGCACTTGGGATCGGCGTTCGATGTACTCTTCGGCCATATGTCAACCCCGGTCCCCCTAATGATGACGTCACCGCTCTTCTACGGCGCCCCCCCCCCCCCTCGTTCTCTTCTCCCTTGCCGCTACTTATCGGTGGAGAGGAGGAGGCCATCATTTCGAATTCCATCGTGACTATAGCGTTTGAAATATAGGTTACAATGTATTATTTTATTACATCACGTGACGCACTTGTTGGGGAAGGAACGTTATGGATGGATGGAATAAACTTTGATGTCCAACGAATAAGTGATCTACCCACCCCCCGACTCGCAGGTCAGGGGGGTGGCTGCCGCCGCCTCAGATGCAGATGGGAGGTCTTGGGAAATAATTGCAGGGTTAACTTTGAAGACCGCATAGCTCCCGCAGTTACAAGACTTTCAGCATAACGCGAGCGCACGACAGCAAAGTGTATGCAATTGTATCGCAAACAGGACATTCACAAAGAGCTTACGCATTAAGACTTTACAGTTAAATGAATTAAAAAGTAATTAAGTGAAAGCTTTCCTTTATGTCTTGGTCAGTACAACTCATGAGTATTGTGAAGTTGCATAATTTGGGATAATATATGCGGAGGATCGACAAAGGCTATGATTATTCTGAGGCGCGGTAAAACAGGGATCACAACAAATCAAACGAAGCGTTTCTAGCAAAGTAGGATGATAAATCATAAACATAAACATAACAATCATAAACATAACAGTATTAATAAAGGAAGCGTCGAAACGTGTTCTTCGCTCCGCCTTTGACCAGAACCCTTCATTGGCAAAAGTTCGTCCCTGTTTACGAATTTCTACGTGCCGAAACCCCACCACTTCAGGAGGGGTTAGTGGAGGGCTCCGGATAAATTTCGGCTACTTAAGGTTCATTTAATGTGCACCGAAATATCAGCACATGGGACATCTTATACATCTCTTAAAATATAGACACCGCAGCCGGATTCAAAACAGTCGAAAACAGTATACACAAAGTTGGCTGAAAGCATTTCGTGCATGAGTGTTGAAAACTGATAATGTGATAATGGAGAGGCACACTTCCAAGTATACGCTATCGACAGAGTTTAGGATGACCATGGGCCGGGTTCGTGTGTTTGATAAGATAAGCCTCCTGTTTCGATGACTTCCGTTCCTCTCAGAGCCCAGAGACGCTCTGTGCCTGGAACGAGGCCTGCAGCTGGTTAAAGCTGTTAAAGGAAGGGCGCACTTCGAAGTTCGCCGTCCACAGAGTTCAAGGTGTCGAACGGCGAATGTGTGCGCCCTGATAAGCCTTCTATGTCGATAACGTATCTGACCCTCCCCCTTACCCGCCTCCGAGTGCACAGACGCTCTGCCGCCTGAAACAAAACATTCTGCCCTGAGTCTGGAGTGAAAAACATGCTACCTCCATAGTCTTGATAGTTGATGAACGCATTTTTGTTCGGAAACGGGAAAACGCGCGTAGGCTTAGTTTCTACAAGCAAGTGAACAAAGCGACTCACGTGAACTTTAGCGGATTCATGCCTTGTGACGCGCGAAACCGCGATGGGTTGTGCTCGTTTTATTGGAGCTGCGGGTCGAGGCCACTGAGTTCAGGCACGTGTTTCCAGATGCCGTGAAGCACAGGTGGCCGCCTAGTTTTGAAAAAATTCCGAGCGACTCTCGCGGAAAGCGTCAGCCGGATGTTTTCAATTGCTATATACGGCATGTCTGACTCCTGCTGCTGCATTTTAACCTGACAGCGTTAAAGGGGCTGTGAAGGGGGCTCTAATAAAGTTGCGGCATGCCTGGGATATTGAAGCACGCCGCTTCATGAATAGTGTCCAGCAAAGATTTTTTGAATGTGCTTTGTAGAAGCTGAGTTAAGTGCAGTTAAAATTTGAATTTCAGCGTCTTCGCGCCTTTCCCTCTCCTCCCGTCACTTTTTGCACGCTGGAAGGCAGGCACTCCTTCGCCGATCCCCCTCTGGGAGCGGAGCTTCCCGACCCGCCGGAGATAAGCGGCTTATTGGCCGCGGCCACGGTAGCTGCCTGACGTCTGAGAGAATCTAACCAATGGCCACCTCTCACCTTGAATACGCAGATGCGGGGTACGGAGGAGGGTGCGAGCATTAAAAAGTCGACGGGAAGGGCTCGCCAACTTTGACGCGTCTTTTTGTGGGTCGTCTGCTGCGTGTAGAAGAGCATTATTTGGCTCTGGTTTTCATGGCAACACAGTGCATGATTAAGTGAGTCTGCTCTCCTCAGAAGGCGTTTCAGAGCCCCTTTAAGGGCCACGTGTCGCAGAAAAGCCGGTGTCGTCGTTGGCGTTGGCCGTGAGCGAAAAATCCCTCCTCCCCCTCTTCCTCGCAATGTACGCCATTGCCCCAACAGATAGCGCGCGACTGCAGCGCCTCCCGCTCGTCTCGTTCGGGCGCAGTGGGGCCGTGCGGGCACGCAGGAATCACGGGTTGAGCGGCGAACAACGCAGCGCACATCCAAAGCGCATTCACCCCGAAGCATGCGACTTGCTGCCCATTTGTTCGGCGAGGAAACTATGCTGGCGTTCGTGGCATCGGGTTTATCGAGAACGATGTGCCGACGAACTATACGACTTCAACTTGGGTCCCGTGTGTTTCGCCAAGGCGCCTGGCAGCGCTTCTACGTGGTTTGCCGCTCCGCGTGTCCGTTTCATCATACGCAGGAGAGCGATTTGTCTAACGGGCAAGGCGTCGCGCCGAACGGGCGATGGCGTTCCGCGGAGTCCCTTCACTTCACTTCACTTTATTACCTTAAAGGCCCCCGGGATTGGGGGTATTACATAGGGGATGGGTTACATGCATAAAGCAGATTTAATAAACAACTAAAACACGTAAGGTACATAAATTATTTGCTGTTAAATATAGTAGATAAACAATACACAAATGTTGATGGACAGGTGATTGCGGCGGCTTCATGTGGAAGGCCGTTCCAGTCCGTGGCTGAACGTGGAAAGAATGACGATGCAAATGTGGTAGTGCGCGTACGAGGCCGGGCAACTTGAAGGGGAGGACCAATGCGGGAGGAAATGCGTGCCGGCGGATTGATGTAGGGCGGATGACGAAGTGAGCTGTAATAAAATTTGTGAAACAAGCACTACTAGTAATACGACGTCTACATGCTCGCAGCGACTGCCTGGCAGTGCTGCAACACGCTGTCGCGTTCGACTCTTAAAGGCAAAGCTTAAGCGTCCTGCATTTTTTTATCACGGCTGTGCGCACTCCTGTATGCATATGGTGCAAACTACTGAGCTGCCGTACGATTCTTCCTTACACACACAAAAGGCTGCCGGCTGCACATTGGGGGTTGCGATGAAAAACGTAGCGATTGCCATTTTGTTCCCCACTCAAGGAAGAGTTAAGACTGTCCTAGGAGCTCGTACATAATCGGCGCCAGAAAAAAAATTAATAATAATTGGTTTTTGGGGAAAGGAAATGGCGCAGTATCTGTCGCATACATCGTTGGACACCTGAACCGCGCCGTAAAAGAAGGGATAAAGGAGGGAGTGAAAGAAGAAAGGAAGAAAGAGGTGCCGTAGTGTAGGGCTCCGGAATAATTTCGACCACCTGGGGATCTTTAACGTGCACTGACATCGCACAGCACACGAGCGCCTTAGCGTTATGCCTCCATAAAAACGCAGCCGTCGCGGTCGGGTTCGAAACCGGGAACTCCGGATCAGTAGCCTAGCGCCCTAACCACTGAGCCACCGCGGCGGGTGAAAAAAAAATCGAAAGCTGCTTTGTGGGGAAAGGAAATGGCACAGTATCCGTCTCACATATCGGCTGATACCTGAACTGCGCCGTAAGGAAAGGGATAAAAAAGGGAGTGAAAGAAGAAAGGAAGAAAGAGGTGCCGTAGTGGACGGCTCCGGAATAAGGGCGCCTATGCGTTTCGCGCCATCGAAACGTGTCCGCAGCGGTCTGGTTCGAACCCGGCGCCAGTCGCTCCTGAAAAAATGCTGTATGATGCAATAACCTAACTATAAAGGCTTTGTCATGCAATTGTCATACAGTTTGTGTTGTATTGGTTTGGTTTAGTTTGCTTTATGGGGGCTAAACGTCCCAAAGCGACTCAGGCTATGAGAGACACCGTAGTGATGGGCTCCGGAGATTTCGACCACCTGGGGTCCTTTAACGTGCACTGACAACGCACAATAGACGAGCCTCTAGAATTTCGCCTCCATCGATATTCGACCTCCGCGGCCGGGATCGAACCCGCGTCATTCGGGCCAGCAGTCGAGCGCCATAACCACTCGGCCACCGCGGCGGCTGGTATTGAACAAAATTTGTATGACAAGCGTATGACTGTAATAACGTTCGCACTTCGAGTTACTGATCAATTCGCTCTCGCCCTATCATATGCTAGCCGTTCCGGTTAGCTCAAGTTGGTAGAGCACCTGTTCCTGTGAAGCGGCAGTCCCGGTTCCGAACCCTCGACCAGGACGAACTTTTCTACAAAGTTTCTGTGGAAGCTGTAGCTTTCCTATGTAGCCGTATGGCTGCGCTTGGGTGGTGTCAGTGAGTAATTATTCCCTAATAATAAGGGAGTAATTACTCATTGGCATCCACCCCAGCGCTTGGGTGGATGCCAATGAGTAATTAATCCCTTATTACAAATCTACTCCACCTTGGTGGATTCCCCTAAACATTTGACCAACACTGTTCCCACTTCGAGTTATTGATCAATTCGCTCTCGCCCTACCATAAGCTTGCCGTCCCGGTGAGCTCAGTTGGTAGAGCGACTGCTCCGGTGAAGCGGCGGTCCCGGGTTCGAACCCCGGACCAGGACGAATTTTTCTTTAACTGCGAAGTTTCTGAGAAAGCTGAATAGCTTTCCTCTGCAGCCGCATGGCTGCGCTTGGGTGGATGGCAATGAGAAATTACTCCCTTAGAACAAATATACTGCACCTTGGGGGATTCCCCCCTAAAGCGTCTGACGAAGAAGGTATGACATTTGTGAGACATATGTACGATAATTGTATAACATCTTTATGACAAACCTGTACGAGGATATTGCATCAAGCAGCTTTTTTTTTCACTATAGGGACGACCGAATTCTTACTGCGATAGCATGCGGCACAAACGGTGTAGTGAGTGCTTCCCGTGGTATGGAGAACTGTTGGCATCTTTCCTGAGTGACAGACGGGCTGTCGCAGTGCGGCGACAGATTCTTCTTCTCCTGCTCTTCTCTCGTAGCGACGGCAGCGCTCGCGGCGGTGGGAGAGCCACGCTAGAGCTGCGTCAACAGAGTTCGTGTATAACAGCTGTAGTGTTGCAAGACGCATACTGTACGCGGCGAACAGCTTTAGAAAGAGCACGGCAAACGGAAAGGCAGCGCTGATGAAAGTCCAGCGTTGCATGGTCATTAAAAGGAACACCGTCGCTGCCGTAAACATCGTAGCAACTTATCAAGCCCCCCCCCCCCCTCCCCTCTCCCACCCTTTTGTTTTTTTTCGCAAAGAAGCCCATTTGCAGACTTCAGCCGCATTCAGACAGACGATGAGTTCCCGAGGGGAAAGAGGCTTCGTTATAACGATGACTTCGTGGAATCGCGAGCTTGGTTATAACGAGAAGGAAACAACGTTGTACTGCCGTCCGCACACCTCTCCAGAGAGCTCGAACGGCGGGCTCTGTTTTACATTTATAATAATCGCCGCTGATTGCCGGAACCGACGTGGCTTTGAAAGACATGAGGAGTTAAACACGGTCCACGACAATGCGGTCTTGTTGCGAGCCGTATACCACTCGTAAATGACGTCAGTAAACTCCCCGGTGAGTCGTTTGAGCACTCTAGACAGATCTGTGGACGACTGCATACATTTCGGTAACTCGACTCACAGCGTAAAGTTGAGAAGGACGTGGCACACGCAACCTTTCCCCCTCCCCATTTTCTGTATTTGTGTAGTGAAAACTACTGAGCCGTCGAACAATTTCACCTTCCTTTGTAAAAACAATTCGTCTTGAATTCGATCCGTCTTGAATTCGATTTGTCTTGAATTCGAATCGTCTTGGATTCGATTCGTCTTGATTTTAAACAGGCACGAACATACCCAACAATTGTGGGCCAAATCGTTTTTGTACGAAAACCAGCTTATAAACACAATTTTTTTCGTATATTGTAACATTTCACTATAACAATCAATATATTCGCAGATATCCAGTCGGCAGGCTTGCACTTTTTTTTTTGCTATTAGCATTTTTGGTATCGTCAAAAGCGCTCCCCGTCGCTCTCCTACGGCCAGCTCGATGCGAGCTACGGAAACAAATGAAAAGAAAGATTTTACCACACATCGGAAGAATAGACAATTACCTTCAATATTTTCATAACAGTACCTTACACTTTTTCAATATTCAATTTTTTTTTGTCAAAGAATGTTGGACATGTAATTGATTACTCCTGTGCAGCTGCCTCGAACTGCGGCGCCATCAAGCCTCGCGGCATAATCGAGACTGCAAAGTTCATCCCCTCTGGCTGAATGTTAAAGTTGATAGTCATCACATCTCCGCGAGGTCACTCAAAAGCCTCGACATTTAGCTGCCTTATTTTTTTGCTTCTTTTTCCCTTCCTTTTCCCACTCTCTTTCAGGGGTCGGCAACCTGTGCCCCTAAATATCGTCCACGCGCCGCCCTCAGCAGTGCCCGCGCATATGTCAAAGGCTACGATGCCGTACGTACACACGGCAAGAGATCAGCGGTGAACTGAACAGTAGGCGCGAAAGCCCCGGAGTTAGACTGCTTCGATATGTTGCTGCTGCTGCGCGTCTCAGACTCGCAGTGCAGCAGTTCGTTCTCGCAGCAGTGCAGCCGCTCCCAGGAGAAGGCGAAATTATAAATCAAAGTTTAAAGAGATTTTTTTTTCGATGAAACTATCAGCTGGTATTTCCGCAAGCTTCAACGTTTTATGACAGTAACAGCTGGGATGCGTGGTTGTTAGGTCTGACATGACATTTTTTTTTTGTGGTTACTTGCTCAGAGTTCTTTTTTGCGCGCACAAGGACGACAAACTAATTATTCTTTCGTATTCTGTCGTCTTTTTGTGGGCAAAAAAGAATTCTGAGAATGAACCAACTAGCCCCACAACGCATATATATGTGTGTGTAATAAAGTTTCCACCACCACCACCATATTACTGGAATACTTGCTGCCTCGGACAGGATACACGCGTAATGCCGCTACGTGGCGCTACTTAATCCTCGTGTTTGACAGCAGTAGGTGCTGCGAATGCTGCGGTAGACGTTGGAAAAAAAAAAAGCAATTGGACGATTGGTTGTTCAGAAGCAGTGCGGTGACTTAAGGATACAAGCTCAGGATTAAAAACTGGTCAAACTTAGAATAGATTGTAGCTTAAAAGAGAAATATATAATTTATATTTCAATAAAAATGGTGAATTCGTAGACGACATCGTTAAGTTTGACAGACTGGTTTAGAGAAATGCACAGCACCATGGCGCCACCCGGCAACCACCCCGTTTCAAAGCGGACGCTCCTAGCATCCATCTATCCATACGGTTATACCTCCATCGCCTCCAGCTTATGCACATTTATCGTAACGCCTGCTCACGAGTTTTTTGCCACTTCCATTCCATTGGCGTCCTTCGGAAGATCTACGACCTGCATAGCATTGCAAACCGGCAGCGTAGTCTAACCGGTTCGTAGTACATTACTAACCGGTCAGACAAACATGGTGGTCATCTGACTATGTTTTCCCATCTGGCGATGCGATGTCGTCGACAACAATTTTGCGGTGCACGCGGAAAAGAGCAGCAAGACAGCTGTCTCTGCAAAAAGACAGGCACAATGTTTTCGACTGCCATCGTGCACGTACATTTGTTATTTTTTTGTTTTTTAAACTCAGGACGCCACCTGCTGCATACGCCAGTATACACTGGCCCCTTCTGGCCGGCCGAAAGGTTTACACAGTCGAATGCTGGCGTTGAAACCTCCAAGCCTCTCATTCGGAAGTGTAAACAGAGCGCGAAAAGCGCACATACATCAAATATCGAGACAGTGAAGGCTACAATAGTTGGCTCGCGGCTGCGTTTCGAAGGAGGCGAAACGCTAAGGCGCCCGTGTGCTGTGCGATGTCAGTGCACGTTAAAGATCCCCAGGCGGTCGGAATTATTCCGGAGCCCTCCACTACGGCACCGCTTTCTTCCTTTCTTCTTTCACTCCCTCCTTTATCCCTTCCCTTACGGCGCGGTTCAGGTGTCCGCCGATATATGAGACAGATACTGCGCCATTTTCTTTCCCTCAAAAACCAATTTCGAACCAATTTTATAAATTGCGGTTTTTATTAAAATAACAGTAAAAAGGAAGGAAAAGATTTTTGCTAGCCCCGGCATCTGCCATCGATACTGAAGCACCTGAGCTGGGGCAGCGGAAATAAAGGACAGCAGGCAGAATGGAGAAATGAAATGAAAGAGGTGAGGGGACAGGAAGAGGGGATAGGGGGAGTACCAATTTCAACCCCAGTATGCGCATTACAACGTCGCTTCCAAAATCGGTGTTATGTTCAAGCAGACACAAAACATCTGCTCGAGGACACGGCCTGCAATGTTAACATCTACTCTCTGTCTCCTCAACGTCAGGATCACCCCCTCCCCTCACCTCCCCTGCATTTCAGATAGCATGCACAGGAAAGCTAAAGCTATAAACCCTCGAAAGCTATACATGTTTCGTTGAGGCGCGCACAAAGGAACTACGCTTTTTACCATATGGGAACGCGTTTTGGTACTGTCGTTCAGATCACGTGAGAGGCCGTATCACTTGTTTGGCGAACAGAACTTGTTTGCACAGGGCGCTATGCGCGGAGGTACAGGCCACAAAGAAAGTAAGGACACGGTTGGTTAACCGCGCGGTAAGCTGAGCGCCTGGCAGCCGACGAAAACCCATTTCCTTACTGCGCAAACCTGCGCCCTTCAAAGACACAGTCGTCCTGGGTTATCAGCGTGCGAAGGAGATAGTGGGATACCGTTTAAACCGGTGCAGATGGCACGTGCTGAGAGTCCGCGCGTCTTTTTGACGAGTGCGTTATCGTTCCTGACACGCGGGTGCTGTTTTCTGAGCGCGTTCGGAAGTGTGGGACTGCTGAAGAGCACTGCCCCATTCTTCCTGCGATGCGCTCTTTTTTTCTGCACTTAACGAGCTCGGCATTCCTTTGCGAGGCACAACGGCCAACGCTTCCGAGGTGTTCTTGTCGGTGGTTATTGCTCCTGAGTTGGAGAGTGGGTATTTGTTGAGTCTATTGTTCTTTCAGTGTCTTGCCAGCTACTACGCTTGCAACTTACTGCGAGTCATGAGAAAATATGCACCTAATGAACGACTTGGGACACCACGGCATAACCTCTCTCGTTGTTCGTAACATTGTACAGTTCATTGGAGCGCATATTCATTTACTGATAATTTAAATCACTCGCACAGTCACTTTTGCTCACTCACTCATTCGGCCACGAACGCATCCATCCACTCACTCGTCGTCTCACTCACCAGATCACCAAATCAGTCACTCACTCGCCACTCGCTGCCTTGCTCACTCTTCCTACATATATAGACATTCTCACATCCACTCACTCACTCACTCACTCACTCACTCACTCACTCACTCACTCACTCACTCACTCACTCACTCACTCACTCACTCACTCACTCACTCACTCAGTTTTTCGTTCACACGGATTCACGGACGCCAGCAAAAATTTCTGGGCTAGCCGGCCAAATTTTTTTTCTCTTGGAACGATTATAAGCTAGTACTCATGGTAACAACCACTCTTCCGCGCAGTTTGGGACGGAGGCATATTTATGATAAGTTCGCTACCCGATAGCGCCAATCCCACCGTACACGCATCCTAACAAACCCGACTGCTCTGTTCGTACACACCCACCCGGAAGCGCTCTCAGCGCTATAAACAAATTCTTGCTGAGCCAACTCTCGTCGGACGTGCGCTGTAGACGCTGTACCAATCGGTATGTCGAGGAAACCATGTGTCGACGCTACAGAGCTTGTATAGGGACACCTGAGCACGCGAGGGCACCGACATCTGGTTTCTAACTTCTCCTCTCTCCCTGCTCTTTGTGGAAACTATTCGTCCTTCTCCTCCTCTAAAGAGGGAAACAGCGCTGACTGCACCGACCAGGCAGCATTCGTTTCCAAGCATTCACTTTAATACGTTTCTACGAAAGTGCTTCGTGCTGTGTTCGGAGGGAAAAGTTCCCCCTTACCTGCCTTCTGTTCAGCGCCAAAGGAAGGATACAGCCCATATAAACGGCCACGTACATATGAGGGACGGTAAAAATGAAGGGTTGAAAGGAATTTGAAGAAGCAAGGAAGGCTACGATGGTTTGGTCATGCAGTGAGCTGCAGTCCCTTGTCGCGGCGCTGTGTTAGTAGCTCTTGTCCTTGCTTCTTCGTCCCGTGTCGTGGCGTTGAGTTTGCAGTCAAGAAATGAGAAAGGACGAAGAATACGGCGGAAAGAAGGCGATGAAGCTTGGCGGGAATTGCCCCGAGGACGACCGAGGAAGAGGTGGCGAGGCGTTGCGGAGGAGGATCTCAGGGCATCGAAACTCAAGAGAGACAGGGTTAATAGTCAATAATAATAATCATCATCTTCAGCAGCCTGGTCACGCCCACTGCAGGACAAAGGCCTCTCCCATGTCTCTCCAATTAACCCTGTCCTTTGCCAGCTGCGCCCACCCTATGCCCGCAAACTTCTAAATCTCATCCGTCCACTTAATTTTCTGCCACCCCCTGCTACGCTTCCCTTCTCTGGCAATCCACTCAGTTACCCTTAAGGACCAGCGGTTATCCTGCCTTCGCATCACATGCCCTGCCCAAACCCATTTCTTCCTCTTGATTTCGACTAGGATGTTATTAACCCGCGTTTGTTCCCTCACCCACTCTACCAGCTTCCAGTCTCTTAAAGTTACACCTATCATTTTTCTTTCTATGGATCGCTGCGTTGTCCTTAACTTGAGCTGAACCCTTTTCGTTAGCCTCCACGTTTCTGCCCCGTAGTTGAGTACCGGTAAGATACAGCTGTTGTACACTTTTCTCTTGAAGGATATTGGTGAACTGTCATTCATGATCTGAGAGAGCCTATCATATGCGCTCCACGCCAGTCTTTTCCATCGTTTATCTGAAACCCGCATGATGGGGCATGTCATGTTCTGCGAATAAAAAATCAGCGCAGTTCCTACCATCCGGAACAGCTGCGAAGCGCTAGAATCTTTGGGACGAAAAAAGTGCGCGGAGATTTGATCGAGGCATATATTACTATAGCACAGGGGCCATATCATCATCAGCAACATGACGTCACCATCTTCCTGATGATCACCAGCCCGTCTGCGTCCACTGCAGGTCCTTACCTCATCCCTGAAACTTCCTAACCTTGTCCAACAACCTGATCTCTGCCGCTCCTTGCAACGCTTACCTTCTCTTCGAATCAATTCCATTATCTTTATGTCATTTTCGACAAACTTGCACCAGAATTGCTCCGAAACCAATGCGGCGTGCAGGTGCCCACAGTATATGCGTACCGATGTAATTATCGAAGGTAGAATAGCGTATACCGGTGCCGTTTATCGAATATGCTTTAAGGGTCAATAGGTTATCTGCTGCCTGCATTTCATGCCCTGTCCATGTCCATAACCTCGCCTAGATACCAACTAGCATATCATCGACTCGCTTTAATGACATCGCTCTTTACCTAACTGCACGGGATTAAACTTTACATTATTGGTAGGTTGGTTTCTTGAGATATATTTGGTTTTTGGGAAGGGAAATGGCGCAGTTTCTGTCTCATATATCGTTGGACACCTGAACCGCGCCGTAAGGGATGGGATAAAGGAGGGAGTGAAAGAAGAAAGGAAGAAGAGGTGCCGTACTGGAGGGCTCCGGAATAATTTCGTCCACCTGGGGATCTTTAACGTGCACTGACATCGCACAGCACACGGGCGCCTTAGCGTTTTTCCTCCAGATTATTTGTCGACAAGATGCGCGGTTAAATAAAGTTCCTTCACTTAAACGCTCATTATATCGCGTTTAGCGCAGAGTCCCTGCGGGGAAATTTTGAAAGCGTTTCGTGAACTGATATTCTCGATTGATTTTCTATACACTAGATTCAGGAGGCACTTTCGCCAATTTAAACTTCCACCCTGCGAATGCGCGCCAGGAGTTCGTAGACGTTAGAACCAGCACGTATTGACTCACACGGTTTGGGCAGGAAACTGACGGTCTCTCGGTCTGTGCTTGCACTCTGGCTGAAGAACTCTACGGTCGCCGTGCCTTGTTTTCGTGGCATGGCGATCATCGAAGCACACGTTGCATACAACTGCGCGGTGCGAAGGCCTTGAGCCCCTTTTAAAGCTGTGTGCACGGGCGCCTCATACAAGTACACTGCTTTCAAAAGAACAATGCGTTTAAACCCGCCGCTTTAGCTCAGTTGTTAAGTCGTTAAGGCCCGGGTTTATTCCCGGGTTCAATGGTGAAAGCACGATTAGTATTCTTAAAAGAACCAAGAAAGGCGACAATGAAAAGAAGCTCAAAGTAAGGGAGAAAGAGAGAAGTCGGGAGAAAGGAGAGACAGAGAATATGTAATCTCGAAAACATATGCGAGACAGGCCGCGTGGTACCATAGTCGGCTCCAAAGCGCTGACGATTGTCGCCTCGTTAGCTGCGCGCTCGATCGTAGGGTGTCTCAGTGCACGAATCCCATCAGTATAATATTTAAAAACAGGTTTCTTTAGGTATAACGATGACTTCTGCAGCAGTGGTGGGGGACGTGAGGAAATACATGAATCGTAGTAAGTATAGAAGCTGTGTAAAAATTATAACACTCAACATTTCGACTATCACACTGGTGCACCTGGCTCTAAACAGAAGTTTCTAGCGGTCCGTTTCTAATAGGCACATCGGTTTATAGAATTTCAAAACTGTCAATACAGTCGAAGTCTTCACAGGACGAATTCTGGCCAACCCCAGCGTCAAACCGAAACTATACGCGCCAGCCTATGGAACGGGCGAAGCCACGCCCACCAGCATATGTCGCTTGGCGGCGCGTGTGTCACGTTACATACTCTCTCTCTCTCTTCCACCCCGGCCGCACGTTGGAAGCGGCAAACAGCGGCGAGAAGTGCAACCCGGGTCGGGGAGAGGGAAGGCCGGAAATGACGTGTTTTGCCTGGAAGGAGGGGAAGGACGTGGGGTGGGTCACGAAACGTGTTTGAAAAACGGGAGCTTACGCGCTACGCATATTAAAAGTTGAACCTCGTTATAGCGAAGTTGAAGGGGCTCGTCGATTACTTCGTTATAGCCGTAGCATCTTTATAGCCCGTGTTGGCCGAGCATCCAACGGGAATCGTCCTTCCTTCGTTATATCCATTATTTCGTTATAGACAGTTTAGTTATGAGAATAATAATTGTTTTTTTTTGGGGGGGGGGAGGAAATGGCGCGGTATCTGTCTCATATATCGTCGGACACCTGAACCGCGCCGTAAAGGGAAGGGATAAAGGAGGGAGTGAAAAAGAAAGGAAGAAAGAGGTGCCGCAGTGGAGGGCTCCGGAATAATTTCGACCACCTAGGGATCTTTAACGTGCACTGACATCGCACAGCACACGGGCGCCTTAGCGTTTTTCCTCCATAAAAACGCAGCCGCAGTTTAATTATAATGCCCCGCCGCAGTGGCTCAGTGGTTAGGGCGCTCGACTACTGATCCGGAGTTCCCGGGTTCGAACCCGACCGCGGCGGCTGCGTTTTTATGGAGGAAAAACGCTAAGGCGCCCGTGTGCTGTGCGATATCAGTGCACGTTAAAGATCCCCAGGTGGTCGAAATTATTCCGGAGCCCTCCACTACGGACCTATTTGTTCCTCTCTTCTTTCACTCCCTCCTTTATCCCTTCCCTTACGGCGCGGTTCAGGTGTCCAACGATATATGAGACAGATACTGCGCCATTTCCTTTCCACCAAAAACCAATTATTATTATTATTATTAGTTATAACGTTCGACTACATAAAACGAGACACGGCGTCCAGACCGCGTTCTCGTGAGACCCCGAAAAGTAAAATGCGGACTCAGCCGCAGCACAGCAACAGGTCGTTAAAACGTGTCCACGACGCGCTTGAGCACGCTTAGCTGCTGCGTGTAGATTCTGAGAGCAATGTAAGCCCCGTTGTGAGTCCGTAAATGTCATGGCATTTCAACTAGAACCAGCGCAGTGATCTCAACAGCATTTTCTTCTTTCTCCTGGCTGCGCGCGCGTATGTGCGTTCCTGCTTGTAATCAGTATCCACCGAAGCACTATGAGCTTGTATAATGTGACAGAAGGGTTCATTTCTGATTGTAGTCTATTGTTTATACGTAGTGGCACAAGCAGAGGCTTAATTGTTTACATTCTTTTTAGGCTGCCCCACCATGCTTTTTGTAGTCTATTGTTTACCGCTAGTCGTCGCCGGCTGAAGCGCGGCTATATACTGCACCTATCGTCATTTGGGCTTAAGGTAATAATAAAATGCTAACTCAGGGTACATCCTCGCTTCAGCTAGTGACGACTAGCAGGAAAGAGAGAAAAAAAAGTAGAATCGGATTTTATTTCAGCTTTAAAAAACAGCGCGAAAAACTCAGAAGGAAGTTATTGTTTTTTTTTTGATAGGTTGTTTATTGCCTGTGGGCATAAGGGGTGTTGGGAAGAAAAGAGAAAGGAAAGAAAAGAGTTGGTGGGTGTTAAATAAAGCAGGAAAGGTGGGCCGATCTAATGAAGGCGAGGACTGAGCAGTGATGTGGCCCCTGCGTCCAATCAATATATGAGGACGGGTTGTCTGTGTGGAGACCCGCTGCTGCCAGGTGGCAAATTCTAGTTGGATTCATTGCCGGGCAATCCCACAAGTGGTGAATGTCAGCCTCAGTGCCTTGTGAGTTGCATACTGGACATCCTAGGCGTGGATATAAGTGGCGAAGTCGAGGCCACGTCCGAGTTGCGGCAGGAGTGAGGGCAACCCCGACCTGGATCCTCCGGAGCACAACCTCCTCTGCACGGGGTAAGACCCCGGGGGGAGGGTTACCGCACACGGAGGGACGAGAGCACGTGTGCAGCGCCGGAGTTGTTCCGTTCTTGTGAGAAAGAGGGTAGCATCATCCATACTGATGAATTGAGGCATTGATGTGGGTAGGGTTGGAAAGTAGGTTGCAGAATCTGCAGATCTTTGTGAATTGAGTAGGACACGTGGGACCCACCCAATTCGAATGGCTTGCGGGATGCGAGCCGCCAGACGATGTATATTCTGGCAGATTTCTGGGCTGCGGCTGACGCGTCGGAGTAGACGGGTTGCTTGAAGGGCGTCAGTGCGGATGATAATGTGGGTTCTAGGGAGCAAGGTAACTGCGACTACAGAGCGAAGCGCATCTTGTATAGCAACCAGGACCCGCCGCGGTGGCTCAGTGGTTAGGGCGCTCGGCTACTGATCCGGAGTTCCCGGGTTCGAACCCGACCGGGGTGGCTGCGTTTTTATGGAGGCAAAACGCTAATTCGCCCGTGTGCTGGTGCGATGTCAGTGCACGTTAAAGATGCCCAGGTGGTAGAAATTATTCCGGAGCCCTCCACTACTGCACCTCTTTCTTCCTTTCTTCTTTCCCTCCCTCCTTTATCCCTTCCCTTACGGCGCAGTTCAGGTGTCCAGCGATATATGAGACAGATACTGCGCCATTTTCTTTGCCCCAAAAACCAATTATTATTATTATGAGACCAAGAAGTTTGCGGGGATACGGTGAGCGCAGCTTACAAAGGACAGGGTTGATTGGAGAGACATGGGAGAGGCCTTTTCCCTGCAGTGAGTGTAGTCAGGCTGATGATGATAAAGAGCCCAGTTACTTTTAATTTAATCCGGAGACCTCCACTACATAACCTCTTTATTCCTTTCTTCTTTCTTGACTCCCTCCTTTATCCCTTCCCTTAGGGCGCGGTTCAGGTGTCCACTGAGATATGTGAGGAAGTTACTGCGTCATTTCCTTTCCTGAAAAACCAATTTTTAATTTTCTGGTGACTTAGCATTGCGAAGCACAAAATATTGCGCGAACACACGGTTTTGTAGCGAAAGCTACACTACGCCACCTATTCGAGCCTTCAGCGGGGCCGCCCTTGGTCCCGTGGTTGGTCACGTGGTGCGGAGCAGCTGCGCTGGCGAAACCGAGCTGCAAAAGCTGTGCGCATGCGCCGTGTCAAGTGGGACGAGGACGAAGAAGGAACGCCCAGCGAAACGGAGCGGCGAAAGACTGACTCTGCTCGGCCAGATGTAGCTATCGCGTCACTCCAGGTTTAACCAGAGTTAAACCACAGCCCTTTTTTCGCAGGTGGACACCACCGCCACGTACCTAAAAGCGCGATTGAGGTGTCCACTGACCAAGGGAGCCAATTATGAGCCTTTCCTTTCGTGACTTTCTCAGAGGCTTCACGCCAACACCGGAATTTTATGGGGTAGCAGAATAACAGCGCTCTCGCACTAAAAAGAAGCCGGGCGCCGGGCCTTGGGACGCCCATCCTTGTTCGGCGGTTGGCGTCGGACCAACCATTTCCCGCAGCCAAGGCGGATGCTGAGGCCACTAGGCTACCCGTCACCTCCCTCCCTCATTTTCCACTTTCCCTTCTCCACCCTAAATGAGGGGAATAATAATAATAATTGGTTTTGGGGGAAAGGAAATGGCGCAGTCTGTCTCACATATCGTTGGACACCTGAACCGCGCCGTAAGGGAAGGGATAAAGGAGGGAGTGAAAGAATGGAAAAAAGAGGTCATGTTGGAGGGCTCCGGGATAATTTCGTTCACCTGGGGATCTTTAACGTGCACTGACATCGCACAGCACACGGGCGCAAAACGCAGCCGCCGCAGTCGGGTTCGAACCCGGGAACTCTGGATCAGTAGTCGAGCGCCCTAACCACTGAGCCACCGAGGCGGGTAAATGCGGGGAGAGATTTTTTCTCTCTCCACTTCACTTTCTGCCAAACGAGGCAGGTGGCGCTGCGGACGGCGCCGACGACGACGCGACGCTGAGGAACGAGTGAATAAGAGCTAACGCTCTAATACTACATACTATCTCTCCAGATATTAAGCGTGAATAAGGTGCAGAGAATAGAAGCGAGGGAAAGAATAGAAAGGGAACGTGTAAAAAGAAGGGTAATTAGCCCGTAAATTAGGAAGGCGAGCGGCGCCTCTGGACGTATCGCTCACGCACGGCGCTGTCCGGACTGGCTGCCTCCTGGCTTAGCAGGCGATAATTTTGATCATTTGAATCGGGAAAGGATCGAGGCGGTTGGGAGCACGTGTTTTTTAGCATACAGAACACGCGGCATACACAATGCTCATCCTCGGCTGCGCGTCGTCGAGACCCCGGGAGACAGGAGGCAAGACTGTCGGCAGTGTCAACGAGGAATGAATAATGGTTTGCGCGCTGCAACAATGAGCGCCATTCGACTGTACAGCAATGCCGCTTCAAGTAGCAGAAGACAGACCTCTGTAGGTTGGAGTTGGCATTTACGCCTGAGCATTATAACACGAAGTCAGCGTGAGCTGAAGTTCAAGCTTAAGCGTGGACACCCCTCAATAAAGTGTGTGTATGGTAGCGCTCATTCATGTCTTATAATTTGCGCACCCCCTCTACCCCACGTCTTCTAAGAGGGTCACTGGCACCTTGCCTAAACCCCCCCCCCCCCTCCCTCGTCTGCACATCCCTACGCGTTCTAGCTTCCGAAGCCTGTACTATCTAATTCGTTCAAGCACTTTTGAGATCTGGATGGACACGCCTTAGTGGGCAGGGGTGACTTCGTCCGCGCAGTGATATCCCAGAATGCCGTTATGGGCTGGTAGCACGCATTGGTGTGTTTATGCCGTATCCTTTTATACTGGCGCCGAAATGCAGCTGTCGGATTTGAAAGAGGAATTTTTGACAACAAGCTAAGCGCAGGGTAGCTGTGGGCTGCTTCAGACTCGCAGGATATTGATCGCCCTTTATTGTTCTCCTCGGTAATAAACTCAACGGCAGCACGTAGGGTCCGTCTCCGGCAGGTCTAGTCACATCTTCCACGTTTGAAAAACGGGAAGCTGTTCTCGCCAGCCCGGACCCGGACGTTGAGTACCGGGCCACGGCAAGAGCGCAGGAGGTCGCCGACACACTTAAACTGCCGGGTACCTGGAGCGGTTGAAGTGACCAAAGATGATCGCCATCTTCTTCTTGACAATAAAAGCTCTCCCCCCCCTCTCTCTCTCTCTCTCTCAATGGCAGCCCGAAGAGCGGCTGATGCCGAACGAGCACACAATGTCGATTGCACGGAGTGACGGTCCTTTGTAAACGGGCGTAAAGTGCGATGGCGAAAAGGCGCGCTGGACAACAATAATTTACTCCACCGCGGTGGCTCAGTGGTGAGAGCGCTCGGCTACTGATCCGGAGTTCCCGGGTTCGAACCCGACCGCGGCGGCTGCGTTTTTATGGAGGAAAAACGCTAAGGCGCCCGTGTGCTGTGCGATGTCACTGCACGTTAAAGATCCCCAGGTGGTCGAAATTATTCCGGAGCCCTCCACTAAGGCACCTCCTTCTTCCTTTCTTCTTTCACTCCTTCCCTTGTCCCTCCCCTTACGGCGCGGTTCAGGTGTCCAACGATATATGAGATAGATACTGTGCCATTTCCTTTCCCCCAAAACCAATTATTATTATTATTAACGATAATTTCGGTGAGTGCTACGGAACTACATCGATGCAGAGAGAGACAGACTTGCAAGATGCCGAGACGGAAGCCGAATAAAACTGCAAATACGCGCTGTTATACAGTGTCAGTTAACGGCAGTATACTTAACGATGAGATTCCTCCAATCGATAGTATAGAGGCACATCTGTGAGTGCCGGACACGATCGGAAAGCTTGCGCCTGCGCACTCGGATATTTGTCTCGCGAAGTTTCCAAACCACCGATAGGTTACGCAGGAGGAAAACCAAGAATACTGTGCATTATAAGTGCAACATCGATCAAAAAGATGCCCCTCCCCCTCCATCCTTGCCGATCCCCCTCTCCCGAGAAAGAAAAATGTGTAATCACAACCAGTATCCCTTTCAGGCGAGAGACGAACGTGGTACAAACTACCGTTGTCCGTGGTTCGTCCCGTACGGCATATCTCGCCCATTGAGACATATTGCGCAGGGTGATTTTTTTGCTCGTGTGAGCAGGCAATGTAATAAGGGAGTAATTGCTCATTGGTATCCACTCAAACGCAGCCATACGGCTACAAAGGAAAGGTATGCAGCTTTCTCAGAAACTTCGCAGTTAAAAATAAATTATTCATGGTCCGGGGTTCGAACCCGGGACCACCGCTTCACCGGGGCAGTCGCTCTGCCAACTGAGCTAACCGGGACGGCAAGCTTACGGTAGGGCGAGAGCGAATTGGTCAATAACTCGAAGGGGGAACAGTGTTGGTCAAATGTGTTAGGGGAATTTCCCAAGGTGGAGTAGATTCGTAATAAGGGAGTAATTACGTAGTAGAAATTCTCGAGCTCTGTCGGCCGAGTTAAGATCACTTGGCCGTTGCCGACCTTTCAAGCCACGCACGAAATCTCAAGCCCTTAACAACTCGGGCACATAAAACAGTATCGGGGTGAGTCGATCAGATCGATCAGCGCGCAATGAAAATGTGTTTCGATCAAGCCTACGACCCGTGTGGAAGCACGCGAACAGCAAAGAGGACAAATGGGTCCATCATTTGTGCGCGAAGAATTGGACCTGTCACGATAACGACACATCCAGCGGAGTGCACAACCATCAATTCAACGACCTGATGGATCTGACCGTCATATTCGCGTATTTCATACGCAATAGACTGGAGGTTATCGGGTTAATTAGGTATTTCAGCGCTGAGCAAAAATCGTCGTTACACATGTATGGATGCTGACATTTCAGTTAACGTCACTCCCAGCATTAATATAAGTCGCCGATTATAAAGTTAAACGCTGTGCAACAATCAACGGTATTTTCGGAGAGAAGTTGGAGTCGGAGCGTGGAGGCTTTTTGTCTTCAAGCGATAAGGCCATCGCAGCCAATGTTCGGTCCTTTCCTTCGGTCGCATTCTTTTCAAACGAGGGTTAAGAATCTACTCGCTACCTGCAGCTGCTGGAAACGCAGACGACAGAAAGCCTGCGGTACGACCGCTCATTTGATAAGTCACGTGATCACCGGTCTTGTTCAGGCCACCTTAGCGCGAGCTGTGCTGAGTCGGCAGCGAAAGGTTCTGGTACACAGCTGACACTCGCTGCCGACCTTCCTACAGTCTTTAATAACAACAGTAATAAAAATAAAGCAACGGCAGGGGTATAAAAATGTGTCAGCGTTAATCGGCAACCTGGGTGCTACTCCCAAAGGCCTCCAAAAGCTCTTGATGCCAATCAACACCGAGAGGAGGAGGAGGAAAAACATTTATTCAGAGCACAAAAACTGGGTGGGTTCAGTACGAGAACCCATTGGTCGTCATAATAATCCGGCCCCTCTCAACCAGCGATTTCTGGTCGAGTGGGCTGTGGCTATGAAGGGTTGCCTCCCAGCGCTCATGAGTCGGATCGGGATTGCTGTCCAAGTCTGGGTTTTCTTGACATTCCCAAACCGCGTGAAAGAGTGTGCCAACTGCTCCACAGAAGGGGCAGGACGAATTGTAGGTTTCTGGGTACCATTTACTCATTAGGTAAGGATTGGGCAGAGTATTAGTTTGTAGTCGCCTGACCCAGAAAATTGCGGTCTATTGGCTACAGAAAGCCGTTGCCGTGTAGCTGGGACACTATGAGCCGGTGCATAATGAATCCGATAGGATGTGGTCACCGAATCTAGCATCAGATATGGTTTTCCTGTTCTTAATAAGAGAATTTCAGAATTTTTATCTGCGACTGTAAAAAAAGATGGGCTCGGGGGAAAAAAAATCTAGGAATTGTTCTGCATGATAAGATCTTATTCTCCAGAGAGCATATACGAAGAAAAACAACACTTGGCGATGCAACGCATGCAGCAATATATCATATTGAAATTATAAAACGGGTTTGCAAAAGTATGTAACCCTCGTTTTTTGTGTGTTTTGTTCTACTTGCGCGCAGGCTGGAAAAGAAGAAGAAAAAAAAACGTATTCTTTGATATGTTAAATTACAGGCGGAAAATATGAACCCATGTTAAGAACAGGCGAAGATGGCAAGGTACAATACAGAAAAAAAAAAACGACTGCAGCGCGCTACTGGTTTTCCCTGCATTTTTCAAAGTGAAGCAACAATTTGCCGTTTGTCTAAGGCAAATCCCGCGATTAGTTGCTTTAATCACTGGCATAATTCTTGCATAATCAGTATACATATTATCAGATTATTGATTCTTCAGACCGAGCAGAAGTTTGGTTTGTAGGACTTTCTTCCAGAGTCCAGTGTGTACCGATATTTGTAAACATCTTATGCCAGCAGGCACACTGTTGCAATAATAATAAAAAGAGCAAAAAGAGCAGGTTGGTTTGTCAGCGTTAATCAAAGTGCATTTTTGAAGACTGGCTGTTAATGAATGTGCACAGAAACTCAGCTGTAGTTCATGACATTTCTTCGCGCTCTGTGGTACGTGTTTCTATAGGCCTTTAGAAGCATGCAGCAACGTATTAGGACGCATATCCAGTTAAATGCATACACAGCATGATGTATATTTAAATCAAAATTGCAAATAATATAACGATGATGCGCGAGAAATTTGGGATTTGTTTGGCCGCTCGAAGCCGGAAGCTGATTTAGACGAAGAAACAACAAACTTCAAAAGGCTGCTCAGAGCGCCCCGACTGCTGTGAAATTATTGAAAAGTTCTGGTTTGTAATAAGGGAGTAATTACTCGTTAACATCCACCCAAGCGCTGCCATACAGATCCACACGGATAAAATGGAAAGTTAAAACTGCGCAGCTTTCTTTGCAGCAGCGTGGCTGACTTTGGGCGGATGCTAAAGAGTAATTTCTCCCTTATTACAGTTATACTCCACCTTGGGGGATTCATCTAAACTTTGGACTTACACACTGACTTCCGACACTTCCCAGTCGAAAAAAAAAACGACAGAACCGTGCCAAAAATACGTCACAATGTTTTGTATTTTTGTCGCATTTTCCTCTTTTTAATAGTACATTTCTGTAGTGATGTATTTATTTGAAGCGAAAGCTTCACTACGTACGCTAGGATTTTCAAGAGAGCAGCGTCAGTGCAGTTTATCCTTGAACTTCCTTGATTGGTTGAGAGAGGTCATGTGACCTACTGACGTCATCACAATCTGCCCACCGTGGCAGGTGGCAACTGCCCCATCGGGCACTTCATCGGCGCTTTACAGACAATCCGTTCGGCATTGTGTGTGGCGTATGGGAACGTAGCCATTGCAAAGGAAGCTTTAGCTTCTCACCAGGGTTAACCAATGTTTAAACCACAGCTAATTTTTGTTGTACTTTTATGTAGTCTCTAGTTCTCAAGAACTTTTCTGTAGCAATTGCACAAAAATTCTGTTGCCACAACAAAAATGTTTGTAACTACTACACGTTTTCGGTCAAAAACATTACAGGAATTCTGTTGTGAGGACAGAAGCTTTTCTGTTGTGTTTTTCGACTGGCTTGGGCTGCAGAACTCAGGCGTTCCTTAAAAACGCCCTAAAATAGACAGATATGCGCATTGTAATGTATGCGGTATCTATGCGGTGTGTGTGTGTGTGTGTGTGTGTGTGTGTGTGTGTGTGTGTGTGTGTGTGTGTGTGTGTGTGTGTGTGTGTGTGTGTGTGTGTGTGTGTGTGTGTGTGTGTGTGTGTGTGTGTGTGTGTGTGTGTGTGTGTGTGTGTGTGTGTGTGTGTGTGTGTGTGTGTGTGTGTGTGTGTGTGTGTGTGTGTGGATGAAGCTTATTGTGTGTTAAGCGACAATATTTCAGCACAGTGCGTTGAGCTAGGCGTCACTGTATTTTGGATGATGAAAGGGACCCCTTCAGCATTGTATTCCTCAACGACATGTGTCATCCGTGGAAGATGTATATCTGCTCTTTCTTCGCTGTGCAATTCAATTGATTTGCAATCACGCGGCCGCTGTCGCTTGTACGTAAAAAGAAAAAAAAAGCTATAAAAGAACGTGACCATAATTCCTTTTCCCCGTTTCTCGTATAGCCCGTATAAGCAGCGTGTATTCTCCTCTCACCATGACTCGTCGATAGTGGGGAGCCGTCGGATGCTCTTGGCATGGAGCTGTTGTACACCCATGATGCTGGCTCCGGAACGCGGCCGGTGGTGAGCGGCGACGTCGTTTTCGGTGCTATGCTGTGCACTCCTCTGTTGACGCGCGGCTGGCTTCGCGAAGCGACAAACCACGGCCGCCGCTCGGCTAATGCGCGCGAACAGTGGCGAGCTGCGCGTTGTCACCTCCTCACCTCGGCCGCGCTTCGTCGGGTCCATAGAGCACGCGCCAGGGGGCGCTACGGTACATCTCGCGCAGAGACGCGATGGAGAGAGAGCTCGTCTAGAAGCTGCGAGGAGGAATGCGTTTTCCGCCGACACGTCTGCGGCGGTCAAGAGCGGCGGTTCTCAGCGTCTCAGGGAAAGCAAGAGGAGCATTCTGTTTTGAGCCCATTCCGGAAAAACTATACTTGTCTCACCCTTCAAACATGAATGAATGAATGAATGAATGAATGAATGAATGAATGAATGAATGAATGAAGCCTTCAAAGTTGGAAGAAAAATTCGTCCTGGCCCACCACCTGCGGGGCGCAGTAGCTCAACCAGCTAACGTAACCATAACGGGGCGAGGTCGAATTGAGAATTTCACACAGCCTTTAGGCCTCTCTTGAACCGCTACAATACCTCCATATACAAACAACTAGCTGCTGCGCTTATCTTCCCAAACACACGCTAGTCCCGTGTTCGGGCCCTACCGGAACGTATTTTTTTCAGCTACGAAGTTGCGAGAAAACTGCATTGCTTTGTAGCCTTACGGCGATAAGCGGGTGGATAGCAGCTTTCCGCAGTGGTTGCGTCCACCTTTCTCCACCTTGAGGGTTTCCCTTTTACCGTTCGCCTTTGGTCACCCCTCCGTGGAATGGAATACTTTAACTTAGACTGGTTTATTAAGATTAATGGCTGGCTAAGATGTGTGTTCTCAATGAGAGTCAGCACATCCGTTAGCGGCCGTCCCTTTCACCCGAAGAGGCAGGGCCTTAGAAGCTGCCCCGTTTCCTAGACGGAGAGGGACTTTACATGTGTAAGATAGCGCGATGTGGCCCGGCATTCATTGCAGGTTCGTGCGACGTCCTCTATAGATGTCGTAGAGGGTTCTGCCTCGTTATTATTAACGCCACGCCTGCATTTTAGTCGCATAGGGTAGGACGCTATTTCAAGCATATTAGATGCGGCTTAATTCGTGATGTAACGGACCCTGCATGCAGGTGGTTCAGTCCAGGCGTGAATAACTTTGCGAGCCGGAAAATGCTGCAGGAGCTCTGGTGCCACTGACGATGTCACGCAAGAAAGCCGGCTGGCTTCGGGGTACACGAAGAGATAGAACTACGAATACTGGTGCTCAACCGGCTTGCTGTTTTGACGCGTGCTGTTTTTTCCTCCCTGTGCTGTTTTGCCGCCGTGCTGTTTTTCCCTGTGCTGTTTTGTCGCTGTGCTGTTTTCTGTGCGCTGTTTACACGCGTGCTGTTTTGACGTGTGCTGTTCTTTCGGGTGCCCCGCTCAACCAGATCACGGAAAGCGGCGTGCATGCGAATATGTTTGCACTAACTCGCCTAATGGCGCGCGCCGGATTTTTAAAACTCTATTTCATTCATCCTGGTTGAAAGTTGCTTCCACCTCTGTGGATCCTAGGTGTAGGCAACCGCGTTGTTTGCCTAATCATGCTACTTATTTTTTTCTTCTTGCCCATCAGTAGTACAATAGCGGGGATATTTTATTGATTTTACAGCGACAGCTGGTAATGTCTCCTTTCCCGACACAGCGGCGTAGTCCTATCGGCGTCCGCAGAGAGAAGGAAAAGAAAGGGCAGGTGCGCGGTGGGGAAAGGAGAAGCGAGAGGTAATGGAGCGGTGGTGTCAGTTCGTTGGCCCGGCTTGCAAGCCCGAGCCTCCTTATTCGCCAATACTGCTCTGCGGAGGAAAGGGCTGCCCGTTGATCGTCACCTGCTACCTTCTTCTTCTTCTTCTTCTTCTTCTTCTTCTTCTTCTTCTTATTTACCTTCAGTAAGCATGGCACATACCCACGCTGCCCACGCTGGGGGATCGGCCAAGGTGTAGTGCCATAAACAAAGAAATTTCCATAGGATATTGCGACAAAATTTTAGCACCAAGCGTGAATTTTGAAGAATGTATCAATAAAAACGACAGAAGAATCCTCCCTTCGTCTGTTCAGAGCGTGCGTTAGTCTACGGATCATTTTTCGCTGTGGACGTGTCGCTCTAGAAGGAATAAATCGCTTGAGTATATACGTAATGTAGAAGCTAGCGAGTCACTCTCAGTGCCGTGGTATTACTGAACCCTGCATGCCGTCACGGAAGCGACGTTGCGAGCCCGGCAAAATCGTGGCAAAATGTATACCTACGTGCCGCCGATACCGAGGCAAAATTAGGCAGGAGCGAAATCTCAGCAGTGCAGTGTCACCAAGGCGGTTGCCGAAATTCTCTTTACAGTTTTTTCTTATTCGAGATGTGTTGGTATACTGTTATGAAAGCTTTTTACATTTTTTCTTTGCTGTGAAAGGACCAAGAGTGATCGAGAGCTCGGACTTTAGACAATTGATTTGCATTTATTTTCATTCCTGAATGCTTTTTTTTTCTTTTTCTATCATTTTCTCCCTCCGACACAGCACTGAAAGCAAGCTTGCATGGTCCCCTCTTCAGGAAAAAGATTTAAGATAGGGTGAAAGAGGAACGGTGTAAACATATACAGCCGTGGCTCGTTGTAACGAAACGGTTTACAACGAAATAATGGATATAACGAAGGAATCACGATTTCCCTTGGAAGCTCGGTCAACACGGCCTATAACGAAGCTACGGCTAAGCGAAGTAATCCCCGGGCCATTTCAACTTCGTTACAACGAGGTTCAACTGCACCGTAGTAAATAGGGTTGTTGCCCCTTGGGGGAGCCGTCTTGGAAGAACCTCCAGGAATCAAGACGACGCCGGTGTGACGCATTTATACAGGGTCTTTTATTTTATTCCATAATTGTATATGGAACAGATCCTCGAGAATGTTAAGTAGAATATGTTATGCAGTTAATCGTATACGACATACACGCATATACTTGAGCGACGTATCCGCCTGACAGACCAACCAACGTCAGAAACGGTGCAGCCTGTAACCGTTACTATATAAAAAAAATTCTGCATCCAACAAACCGGTAAAATAGGCTTTCTGCGAAACAACTGTTGTATGAGTGCACGTGTAGACTCATACAATAGGCACCCTTACAAAAATGGTCTATAGACAGTTTTTAGACTTCTTATAGACTATTGCCTTCCTATAGATATTTCTCTTCGTCTATACATAGTCTACAGACTCTCTATAGACAGAAGTATACTAAAAGTGTATGGTCATAAATCTATAGATTGTCTATAGAATTCGTATTGCCTTTAGATTTGTCTGGGATTTGTCTATAGTCTAAGTCTTTGTAGACAGATGTCTATGGACAGTCTATAGACTGTCTAAAGGAATTTTTGTTAGGGCACGCAGCGACCTTGGAACGACTGTGAAATGAGCGAAAAATATCTATCGTTGCCATTTCAAACGGAATTCGTGTCTGCGCGCGCGAAGGGGCCGGGAAACGTTCGGAACACGCTGTCCAACTCACCAAAGCTTCCGTCGCGTCGCGGTGAGAACAGCTGGTGGGCTTCCTCCAACTGCTGCCGCGGCTCCTGCGGCTGCTGCATGTGCAGCGTGTGCGTTGTCAGCTGTTCCGCGCGGTGAAAACAGCCGCTCGAGAGATGTCCTTTTTCCCATCCGCAGTTTTCCCCCGCGTCTCTCGGCAAGCGAGCGCTCTAAATGCGCTAGTGATGGAGGCATCGAACGTTTAATTAAAATGCTTTGACACCGATACGGTTCATAAATGTTGCACGGTGAGTAAGCCTGCGGCGTGTGATTAACGACTTCCGTACAGTGCCAATATTATGAGTTTGCTTGGCGGCGGAAGGATATATATCTACGGCGGTTGGGACATATACCTGTCCGTCGCCCGATAGCTATCCAGTCAAGCTTCGCGAGGAACCACTTGTTTACATGTATACGGCTTTCCCTCGCTTGCTCACAAGCAGCGCATCTACACACGTATCTATATAGTCGCGTTTACATGAATGCGACAGAAGTCGACTCCAGTTCACTTTTTGATGGAAAGGGCAGGTTTTTGAGAAGGAAAGGCGTGACTCGTCGTCCTCTACTCCCTTCCTCGACGTTTTTGCACTTTTCCTCAAAAAGTGCACTGGAGTCGACTTCAATTATTCGCATTCATGTAAACGAGGCTTATGGTTGCCCAGCGGGAGCGATGTCCTTCTCTGATGGCTTAGAACATTATCGTATCCTTAGGTGGTGCATGTGCTATACTCCACACAAAGACCTAAACAAAAAGCAAGCCCAGGACTGGCGAAAAAATTTTAAAGGCACTTTATCCAAACTATATACTTTTATATAACCGCAAGTATCCGACTAGCTATAGGGAGGATAGTCCCTATAGTGCGACGACTCGCACCCCGCGCTTGACCACATCACGTGGGAACGTGAGGGCAAGCCGGATCTAAGAAAACGCGTACGGACTTCTAGAGAGGAGTGGGAGTCCCTGGAGCGCGTTTCTGACCTCAACGAACAACTTATAAGCAGATCGAAGTGGTTGAGAATGCTATAAGACATAGTGGAGTCCTGCACTAAGGACCCAACCCTGCTATCCGATGAATACTTTTGTGACTTCCAATAAAGGTTTCAATCAATCAATCTGCGCAGCCTTGCGGCCTCCAAGGGACCCGTGTCCTGACAGCCGCTAAGTGGTGTCATGTCCAAATTTGTCCCCTGTGGCAGAAATGCCTTCTACGCTCGCAGTCAGAGGTTTGTGGAACTCAATATCGGCGAAAAAAAATTATTTTCTCCGTCGTCTACGCGCGAAGCTTGCACTACATATATGCATCATAATTCTGAGTTTGCAAGTTACACAGTTCACAATCAACTGTACTGCTGCCTCCTATAATGTGATTTATTTTAAATCGCCCTTGTGCGCTTTATAATTTCTTTACACCGCACGTGCTGACGAAGAGCGATATGTACACTGATACGGAGTGGAATCCAGAAACCGGAAGCTCGGGAAAAAAAGAAAGAAAGGAGGCACTGTAAACACAAGAAGGAGGAAACGAACGCAGGAACGTTGGACATTGAGAAGAATGCATAAATTGCGCTCGGCGGTTTCAGAATCGGTGCAACACGGCTCAATGTGTGTCGTGTCGCGAAACGGTTATACAACGCCACTGCAGCACGAAGACAATAGGGATCGTGCGAGGTACAAAGGGCTCACATCGAAAGAATGGTTCTATAGGACGTCTTTTTTGGAAACGCATTTCAACCGAAGAAGCTTACAGTACGGAATCGGTAAAGCCTTAAATGTTATTGAGCAAAGAATCAAGATCCCGTGATCACAGTCCAGACACAGTATAGGATCTCTGAGCGAAGCTAGCTCAACGCTACGAGGTCTGAAAGAGGTTTCGTTGGAGCTCGTACATGTATACACAGGGAGCCGTGCGTAAGATCGCCCGCATGTGTCGTTTATCTGTACTCGAGAGCGCTGCCGCGGACGAGTACCAGGAATGGAGACGGCCTGCACTCACCCCCGCACACTCCAGTAATTCCTCACGGAGAGAACCGCTTCTTCGACGAGCAGGGCCAGCGGTGTTCCCAGTGACCGGTCGATTCTGCGCTGGTCGCAACGCGCATTCGATGAGCACGTTACACGGTGCGAATGACACTCCATGAGCATCGCTTGTCTTTGTTGCAACTTCTCTTTGAAGTCTTATCTTATCAGCACCTTTCGCACCGGGCTGATTAAATGTGCCGGGCCTGATAGGCGAAGGGTTGCGCCCTTCACTGACATCATGTTGGCGCCCTTCGTAAAAAGTCATCGCATATATTGAGCTCACGACTGATTGACTTGTGTATATGGCATTGTGCGATATGGCTATAACCATCGGCAGCGATAAAGCACCGTTATGGTTTATGAGGGTTTAACGTCCCAAAGCGACTCAGGTTATGAGGGACGCCGTAGTGAAGGGCTTCGGGAATTGAGACCACCTGTTATTATTATTATTATTATTCTTTAACGTGCACTGACATCGCACAGTACACGAGCCTCAAGAATTTCGCCTCCATGGAATCGCGACCGCCGCGGCTGAGTTCGAAGCCGAGTCTCTCAGATCAGCAGCCGAACGCCATAACCACTGAGCCACCAAGGCGGTAATGCACCATTACGTACCTATAGGTATGTATACATGTATATATTGCCTGAATAAAGGTTTCAAAGGGAAGTGGTGCATGATATAAGCACAATTCTTAAAGCATCAAGCGGGAAGTGTTGTAGTACATTTTGTTTCCTGTTTAGCCCTTTTACACATCATTTTTTTATCTAAACGAAATACTTCTCCGCCTAAACATTATATTCTGGCCTTAAGAAAGACAATTTGTTATTTCTCCAGTGCGAAATACTGGCTGTTGAAATTTGTAGAGATGTGCAAAATTTCGTACAGAGCTCCATAAGAAGCTCCGAAGCTCAATGGGATCAGAAGAACAGTGTCAGCCTACAGTTTCGATTAAAGCACCTTAGGAACGCAAGTCGTGGCCTGGATAATAGCAGGGTGTAGGCCGCTATCGTGAAATTCATTGCTATTTTATAACGACGTTATATCTTCAGTTTAGTAAGCCGAACAAGTGCTTTGTCCCATGGTTATCACGCCGTTGAACAGTCTGCCGAAGGCATCGACCCAGCTACACAAAGCTATCTCCGATGTCATATTTTAAGCCAGCAGTAATCGAAACGCAGGGTAGTCTGGCACGCTGGACCTCGCCTTCAGTGAGATACAGTTGCGATGTCTGAAAGAAGACTCGTACAAGTGATGTTTAACCAGCCCTCTTGTTCTAATTCCCCCCCCCCTCAAAAAAAGAAAAAAAGAACAAAAAATCGCAACAGCCTTAAGGGAAAGGGTAAGACAAGTTTCAAGCGGCGTTCATGTCGCATGTTTATATGGAGATAACGTCTTACGCAATGTGCAGTATCTAGGCGCAGGAAGACAACGCAAATCTGCGAAAGAACGTAGTGGTGCAGCTCTTGTTTTAATTTCTTTGTATGGGGCGAGATAGAATGTTAGTAAATGGCTCCTTGTCATAATATAAATATAATTGCATGGATTTTGGGGAAACGAAATGGCGCAGTATCTGTCTCATATATCGGCGGACACCTTAACCGCGCCGTAAGGGAAGGGATAAACGAGGGAGTGAAAGAAGAAAGGAAGAAGAGGTGCCGTAGGGGAGTGCTCCGGAATAATTTAGACCACCTGGGGATCTTTAACGTGCACTGACATCGCATAGCACACGGGTGTCTTAGCGTTTTGCCTCCATAAAAACGCAGCCGCCACGGTCGGGTTCGAACCCGGGAACTCCGGATCAGTAGCCGAGCGCCTAACCACTGAGCCACCGCGGCGGGTACTCCTTGCCAGTAAATGATCATTTGGAAGTGAGTGTTCGTGCTGCCTGTGTCTCCCTCATCCTAACTTGTGTGCGCTCATTGTGGTCTGAATTAATTTGCAACACGAACTCTTGATAGCGAAAATAATAATAATTGGTTCTTTTGGGGGGAAAGGAAATGGCGCAGTATCTGTCTCATATATCGTTGGACACCTGAACCGCGCCGTTAGGGAAGGGATAAAGGAGGGAGTGAAAGAAGAAAGGAAGAAGAGGTGCCGTAGTGGAGGGCTCCGGATTAATTTCGACCACCTGGGGATCTTTAACGTGCACTGACATCGCACAGCACACGGGCGCCTTAGCGTTTTGCCTCCATAAAAACGCAGCCGCCGTGGTCGGGTTCGAACCCGGGAACTCCGGATCAGTAGCCGAGCGCCTAACCACTGAGCCACCGCGGCGGGTACTCCTTGCCAGTAAATGATCATTTGGAAGTGAGTGTTCGTGCTGCCTGTGTCTCCCTCATCCTAACTTGTGTGCGCTCATTGTGGTCTGAATTAATTTGCAACACGAACTCTTGATAGCGAAAATAATAATAATTGGTTCTTTTGGGGGGAAAGGAAATGGCGCAGTATCTGTCTCATATATCGTTGGACACCTGAACCGCGCCGTTAGGGAAGGGATAAAGGAGGGAGTGAAAGAAGA
The DNA here is from genome assembly GCA_030143305.2 of Amblyomma americanum. Taxonomy (NCBI): domain Eukaryota; kingdom Metazoa; phylum Arthropoda; class Arachnida; order Ixodida; family Ixodidae; genus Amblyomma; species Amblyomma americanum. The sequence goes on along the minus strand of JARKHS020010470.1, from coordinate 129,533 downwards.
AAGGAAGAAGAGGTGCCGTAGTGGAGGGCTCCGGATTAATTTCGACCACCTGGGGATCTTTAACGTGCACTGACATCGCACAGCACACGGGCGCCTTAGCGTTTTTCCTCCATAAAAACGCAGCCGCCGCGGTCGGGTTCGAACCCGGGAACTCCGGATCAGTAGTCGAGCGCTGAGAGCGAAAAGTCAGAGATCGTATTTACGATATTTCTGCAGACACATTAAGCTACTACATACTGCTTGTCATGCGATACTAATGAAAAAGTTACCATCTGTTATCAAGCACGCAATGTCAAATAATTTAATCTCTTTGGCTGACTCCGTGTTCCAAGATTCAATGGGTTATATGTACATACAGTGACAGTTCTAGACGTCGAACTTTTTATCATTTAGGCACTGCCTACTGTATCTGATTACCTACTGATTATATCGGTTCATTAATTGCGTCATGTTTATTGTTGGTGCTCTACTTTCGCGCGCTCAGCGTGCGGTATACCAGAATAGTAATAATAAAATAATAATAATAATAATAATAATAATAATAATAATAATAATAATAATAATAATAATAATAATAATAATAATAATAATAATAATAATAATTAATAATTGGTTTTTGGGGAAAGGAAATGGCGCAGTATCTGTCTCATATATCGTTGGACACCCATATCGCGGCGTAAAGAAAGGGATAAAGGAGGGAGTGAAAGAAGAAAGGAAGAATGAGGTGCCGTAGTGGAGGGCTCCGGAATAATTTCGATCACCTGGGGATCTTTAACGTGCACTGACATCGCACAGCACACGGGCGCCTTAGCGTTTTTCCTCCATAAAAACGCAGCCGCCGCGGTCGGGTTCGAACCCGGGAACACCGGATCAGTAGTCGAGCGCCCTAACCAGCATGTTGCACGCTTGCGTTTCAGCACCGACGAATTCACAGTCGGCGGTCTATACTCGCACCTGCTACGGGCAGATCTTTCTGCGCAGCTGCGCTCCAAGCTCTCCGTTGGATGCAGCGGCGTACTGTATACGAATGTACGCGCAATCATAAGCCAGGAAAGCAGTTAGGTTTCTGATGAAAGGGGAACTCACTTGATTCAGCCAGCGACTCCTGTCGGCAGCCCTGCGCGCATGGTTTACGCCATTAGGCACGCAGCCCAATCTAGGCGCCGTTGTTGCTCGAACACTTCATCTGAGGGTGGGAAAAGATACGGATGATAAGATTAATCAGTTATTGCACCACTGCAAACCTCCTAAGTTGGAGCTGTGTCAGGGAGGCTCTGTGTTTTGCAGCGCCATCGTCCTATATGTCTTGACAGAAGACTAAAATGCGATCATTTCAGGACCACATGGTCACCGTCTGACCAATGAGAATAAAGCGTTCCAGCGTTCACACCTACCACGGCGGCGCAACGGCTAGGGCCCGTTTCACATGCTGTGAAATTGAATTTCACCGCCCGGTTTGAATTTCCGTCCGGTTGGACTTCATTCGCACACCGAACGAATTCGCAATGTCGGACGGTGAAATTCGCAGCATGTGGAATGGTCCTGAGGTAAGGAGTCCTGTTGTTGAGAGCGAGGTCGTGGGATCGAATAATAATAATAATAATAATAATAATAATAATAATAATAATAATAATAATAATAATAATAATAATAATAATAATAATAATAATAATAATAATAATAATAATAATTGGTTTTTTGGCGAAAGGAAATGGCGCAGTATCTGTCTCATATATCGTTGGACGCCTGAACCGCGCCGTAAGGGAAGGGATAAAGGAGGGAGTGAAAGAAGAAAGGAAGAATGAGGTCCCGTAGTGGAGGGCTCCGGAATAATTTCGACCACCTGGGGATCTTTAACGTGCACTGACACCGCACAGCACACGGGCGCCTTAGCGTTTTTCCTCCATAAAAACGCAGCCGCCGCGGTCGGGTTCGAACCCGGGAACTCGAACCCGACCGCGGCAGCTGCGTTTTTATGGAGGATCCCAGCTGCCGCATTCTCATGGCAGCGAAATTCGAAAATGCCTGTGAGCTGCGTGATGTCACTGCAAGAACACCAGAGGGTCGAAAATATCCCGGAGCCCTCCACTACGGCGTCTCTGATAGTTCACCTAAAGCGTTGGAACACTGAATTTCGCGTGCCATGCCTGTTACGCCATTTCCGTGATTACCTGTCGTGGCCAATCAGAAGCATCTGTGATCACGTCACTGAGGTCAGGGGTTCTGGCAGTGGGTCAGCTGGGATGGGGAAGAATTGATGAGTAAGGGGCAGCTAAACTTCTGCTTCGCACTTCGCCCTAGGGAAAGCGGGTTTACGATTTCATTACATTTCCCACAAGGGACCGTCTCTGTTTTTCTTCAGGACCTGTCCCCTACCCCTCCCGCTCTCACGCCAACGTTCTGGCGGTGAATTCCCTATTGGCGAGTTTGATGCTGAGTCTACCAGGACACGAAGATCTAGTCGTCGGGAGCGAATAATATAATTTGTGGATTTCGTGTTCGCTTTTTTTAATATTCGATTTGATGTAATAAGTCTCCTGCTGGGGTCTTTCATTACCCCTTTAAACTGAAGGGCATTTTGTTCTGAGCTTGACTTCTACGTTGCTGCTAAGTATATGGGAAGAGCAAAAACGAAATTGTGATCGAATGGTGTGCAATCACGTCATCTGGATAACGTAACGATAGCTGTAACTGATAGCGGAATCTGTGGTAGCGTAACATCTGCGACAGATGAAAATGCTTTTGACAGCGCGTTTACCGTCTAACGGCTTGCTGACATGCCCACTGATACGAATGAGTGTACATTTAGTTGCAAATGAGTTACGAATGATTGTAATTTGTGCGATAAGCCTGAACCTGAAATTGTCGGACCTGAGTTATTTATGCCTGGCGCGCGCGCGCGCGCGCGCGCGCACACACACACACACACCACACACACACACACACACACACACACACACACACACACACACACACACACACACACACACACACACACACACACACACACACACACACACACACACACACACACACGGGCAACAAATGAAGGGAAAAGACGGTCTCGTTATGATACATGACGGAAGCTATATATAACATTCACCGACACCAAGAAGCATAGGGGGTGTATTTTTAACACGTGGTGTTCCTCAATCGTAGACAATTGAACATTCTGACGAAGAGCGTTCCGCGGCCAAAACGTAAATAAATTGTTTAGAACGCTGGTCTACGTTTTTACTATCGATATATGCGCATTCGGGCGCATATGGCGCACGCTGTCAAGTTTATTTTTTAATTTCTCGTGCTTTCGTTTTTGCCGAAAATGAAGGTTTTACAATGTTAAACGTCCCAATACGACTCGGGCTATGAGGGGTGCCGTAGCGAAGGGCTCGGGACAATATCGACCACATCTTTAACGGGCAATGAGGCGAACAAAAGAGGCTATGCTATCTAAGGGCACTTCTCCGGAAGCACCTTGGTCGGACTATATTTATGGCGCTCGACCACTTTCATATTTATAACTGAATATTCACAGCCACATTTAAAAAGTTAAGAATTGTTAATTAATTATTAGAATTAAATAAGTAATCGGAACTAATTGTGTAAGTAGGCGAAACGAAAAAAATGCTAGCGGCTCGGCCGCGCTTATAGTTGTCGCGACTATTGATAAAACCCTCATAAAGAATGTCTCTACGACCACATTTCTACCGCGCGAAGCGAAGATATATGCCACCACGTTCATCGCGCATTGAGAGTGGAAACGCAAGGAATTCTTGTTCTGCAGTTCTTATCTTGCGCGTATCTGCATACATGATGGCATAATGGCGCTTATCTTGCTTTTGTTGAGTGTTTTCCTTTTTACGGTGCAGTGATATACGTGTGATGGCGTTTTGCCTGTTATTTCGTCCACTTCCCTTGGTGCCGCAAGATACCTGGTGGATCATAATCAGCAGCAGCAGAAGCAGCCAGCTAAAGACCCTTGCGGTACCAAGGACTCTTCAGCAGCTGAACAGAAACGGCCCTGGCGAATACTGCTTGTGAATTCCTGTACTGTTTCATTAATGTTTGTTTATATACTCACTCGCCACAGATTAGCCCTGCCCCGAATCTCCTAACTTTATCTCCCCTGCTAACTCTCTTCCACTCCCATCTTCCACTCCTACCTTATGTAGCAGGTATCTGAAGTCGGATAGAGTCAAGGAAAAAGCGGATTTTCCCCGTCAAAGAGAAGTTCTCATGAACCTGCAAGTGCGACAATGCAGGGAGTGTCAGTTAAAGGGTGTACACACGAAACAAATTCTCACCCTTAAGGGTGCAAATCAGCTGTCCCCAGACAAACACCCTTTTGGGTGCTAAAAAGGGTGCAGAGATCAGCACCCTTCAGGAAGGGCGAACAGCATGATAGTTCAGAGGGCGCGCATCAATCCAAGGCTTTTGCTTCATGGGTGGATCAATGTGGAGCACCCTTCCAACATACATTCGTAGAGGTGTTATGGAAAAATAGTACCCTTTAATGGGGGTGCAACCATTACATCCTCTAAAGAATCACTAGGTGCACCGTTCCTTAAGGGTGCTGATCTCTGCACCCTTTTTTTAGCACCGAACAATTGGAAAAGGGTGTTCGTCTGGAGACAGCTGATTTACACCCTAAAGGGTGAGAAATTGTTTAGTGTGTAGCCACCTCCCTGCACTGCCGGGATAGTCCGCTCCCTGCACTGTCGCGCCACTCCCTACATTGTCACGCTCAGGTTCGTGAGAACCGGCCGACGCCATTGGCTGGAACCGGGTCCTTGGACGGGGGAAAAAAAGGCGCTTTTTCCTTGACTTGTACCCAACTATAGTTACCTGATCTGCCCATTACACGCGCGACATATATGGACGCTGTCACCCTGATCGGCCCGGCATCTTCACCGAGGCTTTCGTGCCTAACGAGACTGAACGTGACCACTTTCATGAGGTTGTGGGCTACGGCCGTGTTCGCTCTTTCTTACGATGTTGCACAAACGAGCTATAAACGGTGCGCAGAATCATTCACTCGTTTGCTCTGATACGCCATATTTTATCGCTCTCAGCAGACTCACTTCATTCTCGACACTCTTCATGTTCTCGGTTTCGACTGGCCATCGTCCGTTATTGGGGCAACTCCAACTCGGAACTTAATTGTCTCGAAGTTCTAAAAGCTACGTTGAGGTCACTGATATATATATTGCTCTGACGCATAGAACCAGAGCCGCCTGTGCTACTCGCCCTACCGGAAGTGCACGCCCCAGACCTAGTGGTCGAGGGCGTTGTCGCTCTATGTGACAGGCCACTATATATATATATATATATATATATATATATATATATATATATATATATATATATATATATATATATATATAATACACTTGCACTTCCGGTAGGGCAAGTAGCACAGGCGGCGCTGGTTCTATGCGTCAGAGCAAACCAACTCGCCTAGCTATCAGCTTGACCTAGGCTGTGGTAAATTCTTATCCTCGGCCCGACCACTCCAGTCCATGCTTGAGCCTCGTCGGCTCGGCGTTAGTCGATTCGTTTATTATCGGGGCAGTATGGGGTGCGATGGCTGCCTGGCTTATCAGTTGCCTACTGTATACGTCCCTCGTAAACGCCGCACGGTGCCAGCTAGCTCTCACAGCATATTCCACGTTGAGCCTGTGAAATAAAAGGGAGAAAGAGCGTCAGGAAAACATTCCACTACTGTACTGCCGGAGAAAGTCCTCAACTGCATCGTATCTGTGTACAGATAAAACAGAGGGTATGACAACAGCCAACGATGCAACAGAAGCTGCATGGGAAAAACAAGGTTGTATTGCAACCAGCCATAATGCTTATCACGCCACAGGTGGAAGGATGCGTTACCAGCTTCCATATAGATTCTTTTGTTGCATTCTCTAGCTTAACGTGCCCTTCTGGGGAATTTGTTGGGGGCTTAAGGAGGTGCGGTGAGGTTCCGGCATTGTGAATGACATATTGCGGGTCGTTAACGGATGGAACTTCCTTCGTAAAAGGAAACAGGGCAGTTAATTGCGGGAACCGTGCATGCATAGAGAGGCGGAAACTTCCAGTGAGATTACGTGCTTAATGAGGTAGAAATATTTGCTCCCTGACTGGCAAAAGATGTTCAGGCAGTACTTCCTAAGCACTACTCACGTCGGAATAGGCTGCGTCACGGTGTATTTGTGTGGAAGACATTCTAGCCAGGTCAAGTGCTGATAAGATATTCGACCTAAGCGATACACCAGACTTTTCTTTCTCCTTCAAGAAAAGGAGTGACTGCGGTAACTACACACTCCTCCATCCCCTGCTCCAGTCCAAGGACGAACCAGAGTCAGCCTTGTAGTTTTACCATGATTTCATGCACTGGGGAAGTGAACTTGCCACCTGCCTGCACTTGAACAAATTCTAGAAGACTTCTTCATGGGATAGCATAGAAGCTTGATCCGGAGCAGAAAGCTGGCGGCGACCGTCCGGTGTTGACCAGAAAAATCCTGATTGGCTGGCGGACAGTGCTGTCACCAGAGCGGAGGAATCTAATTGGCTGGAGGTACCTGACGTCACCAGCCCGGAGAATGCGCATTGGCCGGAGGGAAGTGACGTCACCAGGCCAGGCTCGTCTGTGTGAAGCCTCCACCTGTAAACCGTGGCAGGTGGTGTACGGGAAGAACTCTGGAAGGGCAACCGTGGTCTCACAAGCCCCCCTACTCACTCCCGGCAAAGGCATCACAGCTTCGAAAGCTTTCGCATCGCCAACGCATAACGGCCGGAATTAGGCGTCCCCGTGTTTTCCTCCTCCACCAGAGCAAACTGGTGACGTGGGAAATCTACGATCCCATTCCATCGTCCCTCTCCAGTAGGACTACATAACCAGAGTTGGACATTGTGGACAGCATTGTCTCCGAATTCAGATCAACTGGATCGCTTCTGGTTGCGACACCATGCGCCTACGCCATTTTCACGAACATAAATATACAGTACACACAAGCGAGATGCGATATTTGGGTAAACGGAGCGCGAGCTTTCAAGTGGTGCGTTGTGCACGCAGAAAATGGGCTAGACAACATTTCCGGGTCCCTTGCCGTTCGACAGATTTTGTTCAATTAGGATTGTCTTTATTCAGCTTACTATCGTATTAAACCAACTAAACGGGCCTGCTGCATGACATGCAAGGTTCCGTACGCGGCTGCTCCGTAGTAAACGAAGAGCCCCCTGACCTTATTTTGAAACTGCATGCGGGAATGCGTTTCGGGTGTCAGGGTGATGTATATGCGCCTAACTGCGCAAGAGGGCGCCATAAATTCCGCTGCGAATACAGGATACCCTCTGGCACACCGATATGTATTACCTCGTGGGAGCTTTGTATACGAGTAGCGGCAGAAATGATCATCGCGCGCTCCGTGCGCGCAAGTTTCATACATCTCATTAGCGAGAATACACCTGATAGTCGTCATATCCCTGCTCATAAATGATTAAAAAATTTGGCAGAGACACTGACGTGTGGGAATGCGAAAACATGTCATGGACGCAAGACGTAGACGTTTGGTTGCGGCTTGCGAACTGAGCTTATTTCAAGCGAAGAGGCTTTTTCTTTTTCTAAGTATGACACCACCCACACACACGCGCGCGCACGCTGTAGGACGAACTAGCGGTTTTCTGAGGAAAATAAATGGCGCAGTAACTGTCTCACTTCTCGCTGGACACCTCAACCACGCCGTTGCATCACAATTTTGATACGAAAGTCTGCGAAGGCATGCAATTGAATGTGCATATGTCGTCGGTTCGAATCCCTGTTGCAAGCTATAGCCTACAACTTGGCTATCACATGTAAGGTATATATGCAACGAGAAATCGTATGACACGTCACGAAACGCTGTGCAACAAACGGTTGCTCATTAATTTTGGTACGCATGTCACATGAATGGCGCCAAATGGATGTCGGGTACATGTAGACGAGCCATATGTACAGGATCGCCCGAAGTGGGGGTGCTCGGTTTGCTGTGTGCGTCATACGGCGCGCTTGATGACGTGATGACTGAGTGAATACATACGACATGCGCAGGCCAGCAGCGGCCTCAGGCATGCCAGCTTTCATATTTTTGTGCGAAAGCACGCATACGATCGGCAGAGCCAAGCAAAAATCTAGCTTGTGCATCTTGCATATTTGCTTGCGCATCACTCGTTGCCATAGCAACCGTGACGCCAGGCGGCAACAATTTGGCCTGGGCCACCCCCGAAATTTACCGACAGAGATGTGCAAATGCATTCGGGTCAAACCTATCCCCAAGAACATGCAAGCGGACCGTCAAGAAAACCGCGGAGGATGGGCCAGGGCGAAGACGTTAGGCAGAAAGTATCGAGGGGGCGATAGTGCCGTGTATATTGATGCTTCACATTATAACATTAATTACAGGCAAAGCCATTTTCGCTGTGAGCGCGGTGAGCGTCTCCCGCAGTGTAGCGGCTGCAGTGGTCACGGACCGAGTGGAAGAGGCCGAAGAGGCCGCAACAGCACTATAGGTACCGTTCAGGAAGGCATCAGCACAATCCGCCCTTTTCATTTTCCTGTGCAGCCACTTCGCGTACAACGCTGGAAGCTCACTGGTAGGGTACTGCGCGCCCAACCCGGCCAGACTGAGTGCCGCTCCGGAGCACGTTTTGTTGGAATCTGTCGACAATGGCTTGTCCTGGGCAGCACCTGGTACCTGGAGGATTTCTAGGATTGACTGATGGCTGGTGCGAAGTCCGAGGCAGGCTGCAGTGCCCACCGATGAGCAAACTCTTCAGTATCTCCGATCATCCGGCATGCGATGCGAACACCAGCTATAGCAAGGGCCGCCGCTTCAGAGATGAAGGCTACATTCGGAACATAATGTTCAATGAAATATCCCAGATCAGTGAGGTTGGCGTTTTCCGCTGTATATGCCTGCCATTCATGAAAGGTGGATACTACATCGTGCACGCCGTAGTACAGAAAACGACTGGGGACAACAGTTTTCACAGGCAATCGTTGTGCTCAAGCGCTGCAGAATAGCTACACGAGCTATAAAAGCACAAGCGTACTCGCAACAAAGCAGCTCTGCTAGCATTTCACTGTATTTTCCCACAGCACACCGCTGCGTAGGTTAAACAAGCATGCGCGTCCATAAAGACGAGCGCGAGAGGCGCACATTGATCCATTCCGGCGATACCACGCAGAGCTCTTCATCGTGGATATGATTCGAAGACACGCATAACGCACCTCCTTCTTCTTCTGCCTCTTAATACATGACACATACCCACACCGGGGGATTGGTCAGGGTGTAGTGGCATAAACAAGAAAATATCCATAGGAGATTATGGCAAAATTTTAGCACCATGCATGAATGCTCTCGCAGCTTCTTTTTCGTTGTCCGCTCCATCGCGCGTTGAAAGCGGCTCACAGCACTTGTCCATTTGGCCTTCTTGCTTGAGAAAGTAAAAAGCGTCGGAACGAAGTCTGGGTGCCGCGGTGACATTCGAGGCCTTCCTGCCCA